>JAADXK010000083.1:0-47986 GCA_023337805.1 Globisporangium barbulae | reverse complement strand
GCCTTTTAATTGGGAGTGGAAGGTACTACGGTGGCCCTTATGACAGAGAAAACATTGCTTACCAGATCACTGGTCAGCCATTGGCTAAAAATGTGCCTGCCCTTATGACAAAATTGCCCCAATGACAGGGAAAATACGGTAGAGCACAAAAGTGTCGCTTAGAGAGAGGTGACTGCAATAGGACTGACAAACACCTAATCTACAAAAATATCAAACATGGTTACATAAAACAACAAATATACGCTTAACTCAATTCCATATTACCATATTGTAGACAAAGAACGATCGGACGCATCTTGAAGCCAAGATCGCAAAGCGGCGATCGGTTTCTTTTCTCGCACCTCTCTCTCACTTGCCTTCTCGCCCTCAAGCACAAGCACAAGACCAAGCACAAGCTCACCACCTCTACTTCACGATCATGAAGCCCTTCCAGCCGCTACGCGTTGCGCTCGTCGCTCTCGCTATCACGAGCGCATCGGCCAGCGACGCCGAGCACGACGGCGTGCCGCTCGGGTCGCCGTACGCCGTGGACCCGGCGATCGAGCAGAGCATCCTCGACAGTCTACACGCGCTGGTCTACGACGCGAGCGTCTCGCGACTCATCGTTGATGAGCTGCACGACGGTCTGAAGGGCGCGAAGGAGTTTGAGCTGTACGTGCTGGCGCAGAGCTGGCAACCCGAGTTTTGCCACGGCAAGGAGAAGGTGTACCCAGGCTGTGAGAGCCCGCTGCCGTACTGGCGACAGCACTTCACAATGCACGGGCTCTGGCCCGAGCACGAGTCTGGCGCACCGCCGGGGTTCTGTGGTGGCGAGCCCTTTGACGCCGACCGCATCGAGAACGAGATCGGCTTTGACGCGCTCAAGGAGTTCTGGCCGGACGTCAAGTTTAGCGACGCATCGCCCGAGTACCCGGACTTCTGGAAACACGAGTGGACGCGCCACGGCACGTGTTCGGGGCTATCGCAGATCGAGTACTTCTCGCACGCCGTGAACCTGATCCGCAACGGCACGGCCGAGACTCCGTCGCTCGTTCAAGAAAACGTGGGCAAGAGCGTCGCAATCGCAGATCTACGCAAGGCATTTGGCGGCGGCAGTGGGTCTTCAAAGCCCGCTGCGGTGCTGAAGTGCATGGGTGGAGGCGACGTGCTCTCGCAGGTGTTCTCGTGCTGGAGCAAGGACGAGAAGAACGTGCCGCTCGCGCGTCGCGAGTGCCCGGACCACGTCCTGAAAGAAGATACGTGCTCAAGGTCGATGATCAAGATCCCCGCTTTTCCACAGTGATAACGCCAGTGCCAGCTTCATACTCTCGGATGGCGCATCAATTACGCCGCAGCGATGGTATGTACTGCTCGTGCTGCTGTCCACGTACATGTCCAATTGCGTAATTACCAACAGTCTTATCCAGCGAACCCGGCCCTTCAATTACGAAGCTCAAACAATGTAAACTCCACTCCCTGTGTCACCTTGCAGCCTTGTTCAAGAAGAGTTTCCAGTGCCCGTCGTCCCTCTTTCTACATGCCTCTTATGAGTCTCGAGACCGCACAGACAAGCCCTCCCACCGCTCAAGATACTTCTCGCTCGCCGTCTCGAGCTGCCGATTGGTCACGTCGACATGGCCGGTCGTTGCTGCAACTCACAGGAAATTGTGTGGCGCAATGGAAAAGCCGTACGAGTAGTCTGGAGTTCTCTTGTAGAGCCACTTCGAGACGGCAAGATCGACATTCTGGACGACTCGCCATGCGATCTCGCCGGAAATGTGGCCTCAGCATCGCCTGATGAGCCATTTGAGGACGTGTAGGTGGCCGTTGACAGCCGCGTCCTTGGAGATCCTCGCGAGATAATGACCCAAGTACGCGGCGTGCGATGTACTCGAGAGCACTCGGTTGTCCGTGGCTAGCTGTGACTGCGGCCGCTAGCGGACTCACCCATTTGTGCCGATTCTTATCGCCGCGCCGACAGATAGAATAGAGCCATGTGAGAGTGCGAAGGTGACTGAGTTTAGCAGCCTTCGTCGTCTGCTGCTTGCCGCAAAGTCAGCGCCACTGTGTTCAACATCGTACACAGATAATCTGGAAATGAGCGCCTTCGTAGCTGCACGTTGGGCTCAATGCCCGAAAGTTGAGCGCGACAGGTTTCATTGGCAACATGAATCAATCAAGCGGGGCGCCTCACGTTCGTTCTCTCGCATTCACACCTACTTGACAACCAGTCGCCACTACACACTTTCATCGCCCCAGTCCAGCAGCAATGACGGTAGCGTCTCAAGCCGCAGTAGTCGATAGTATGCACAATAATGCAAATGTACTGATCGAAAATGTTGTAAAAGGCACGACTACGTGTCTAGCTGTGTGAGGAGTGCGACGCCGCGGCGGATCCAGTGCTTCTGCCGATGGATCTGCGCCATGGGCACGCGGATGGACATGACAAAATTGGTCGAGTGACCCGTGGTCGAGAGCGTGCCCTGGCGCAGCGACGTCTTGTAAACGGGGCACAGGTACACGTGGGCCGTGCCGCCCGGGTCCGTGTCCTTGATCGGCTCAATGTCGTCGCGCTTCTTCGGTAGCAGGTGAATGATCGGCATGGGCACATGGAGCTCGCGGTGGCGCGACTCGGCGATCACCAGATGCTCGTTGTCCCAGCGCGCGCCTTCCATGAAGAGCCCTTCGACGTAGGCGCCGTCCTCGGCCTTGCCGCTCACGTGCGTCGTATTGAGCACAACCATGTCGTAGCCGATCTGGTCGATCGGCAGCTGGTGCTTGCGCGCAAAGTTCTGCTGTGTGCCCGTGATGAACGCCTGCGTGAAGAAGAACCCCGAGATCCAGAACACCGGTGGGGACGAGCCGCGGTCGATCCAATCCTGTAGGAATGTCAGCCTTGCCAGGAAGTCGGTAACCCAGCTACCCAGGGGCTTGAGTGACGGGTACGCCACGGACGACCACATCACGGGCACCTGGCCGTTCACCATGCTGTTGCCCATGGCCTCGAGCTCAGCTGAGAGCACGACGAGGCCCTTGAGTGCGCGCTGGATCTCGGCGAGCGACTTGGAGATGATCGCGATGAGCCGATTGAACCGAATGAGCTCCTGCGTGAGCACCGTGTTCATGCTCTCGGCGTAAAGCACGGGGAAGTCCAGTTCCGCCTTCTCATTGTCGAACAGTGGCGGGATCCGGCCGGCGATGTCGTGCGCGGTCTCCTCAAGCACCTGGTCCCAGGATTTCCCGCCGCCACCACTGCTCCTTGGCTGCAGCGAGAGCGCAGACTCGAGTAGCAAGTTAGTCTCGGAGATCGCACACGAGATGTTGGCGTTGTCGTGGAGCCCAAAGATCTCGGGCCCTTCGTTCATCGGCAATGAGTCAATGTAGTCCAAATATGAACTTAACGACCCATCTCTCGGTGCGTAGTAGATGCCCGAGGCCGAGAACTTGTACGCGTCGCTCAAGATCTCGGGTGTGTAGAAGTCCGAGAGGATGTTCACGATGCACCGCCGGTCTTTGTCGTCGGTCACGCGGCCGCCGTAGTTGCACTCGCCCGCGAGGTATGCGAGCGCAGCGTACGGGATCGGGTCGCTCGCATTGAGCTCGTCGAGGCAGATCTTGAGCTGGTCCTTGGAGATGTTCAGGTCCGAGGACGAAAAGACGTATTTGATGTTCCAGCCGAGCGGCCCGAACTTGGTGCGCTCGCGTACGATTGCGTGGAAGAAGCAAAGTCCGAAGAGCAATTTCTTGAAAGCCCCGGGCCGTCGACAGCTCTGCACCCAGTTCTCATCGATGGTCAAGTACGAGCCCTTGAGGTTCGCGCGCATGCCCTTGGGCGGCTCGTTGGTCATCTTGACACCATTCTGCAGGATGAAGGACGGAAACGCCCTCGTGGGCTCGCTCGTGAGCCAGAGTCGAAAGTTCGCATGCACTCGATCCGGCGTGATCTCTTCACAGATCTTCTCGAGCGTCGGCAGCCAGCTGACGGACAAGTGGCAATTCTGCAGACAGACCCACGTGCCGTTGTCGATAGCCTCGGCGATCGCGTTCTCGGCAAGCGGGCCTTGGCCCTGGCCGAGCGAGATGGCTACGAACTTCTTGTTGAAGCCCATCTCGACCGCAAGCTTGAGCAGCTCGGACATGGGGTCCGCACCCGGTGTGAGCACGAAGATCAGTGGTGTCGAGCAGTTCGAGTCCTCGTACCCGGCCTTGAGGTCAAAAGGCTGCGGCTCAATGAACCGCTGGCCCATCTCGGACGCGACGAAGGTCATGACGGCCGGGATGACCTTGTCTGGCCGCAGGCAGCGCAGGATCACGATCCGCTGGAAGGCGTCGAGCGATCCGACGGACGAGATGTTGCCCATCATGTCGGCCGGGTCCGACGCGTTGTAACAGACCTCCCAGAGCGGTAACTCGGCCTCAAAGCACTCGCTGAACATCGCGAGCGCCGGCAGATCATTAAGCCCGAGGACGTTGCCCCAGGTCTTGTCGTTGAGCCAGGATTCCGTGCCCGCGGGTTTTGGTTTCGCGAGCTCCATCTGCGTGTTGCCCGTGAAGAAGTACCGAAGCTCGGCCGTGTTGATCGTACCATTGCCGACCAGCACCTTGACCGTCAGTAAGAACGCAAAGAGCAGTTTGTCCTTCTCAAAGAGCGACCGGCAGACGTTTCGGTAGAGCACGAACGTGAACGTGTCGTTCAAATTCCCAAGCCGCGTGGCCAGGTGCGTCGACTTCTCGGCTCGCCCAATGGAGAACACGAACAAATTGATGAACCACTCGAGCGCGTACTGATACATTGGATCGATGACCGAGAGGTCTGCGATACAGAAGAACAGCTGCGAGGCCCTGAACGCCACGGGCTGATACCCCTGGCGCTTCTCGGCGATCATCTGCTGCGTGATCGCGGCCTCGCGCACTTTCTCCTCAATCTTGTTGGCTGTAACCTTGGACGCCCCCAAGGTGTCGATGAGCCGCTCGTCGTCCAGAATGTTGCCCTCAGCGCTCTGCAGCAGGTACAGAATCTTGTCCTCGATCTCCTTGAGCGTCTTCTTGTTGGCCGCGTCCTCAAGCACGAGCTTCTCGCGCTGCTGCTCAAGTACGGGCTCCTCCTTCGCCACGGCGATGCCGAGCATCTGGTCCTGAAGTCCCTCCTCCGTGGCCATGAAGTTGAGCAAGTTCACCTTGACGCACGTTTCGGGTGGGTAGTGCGGGTTGCGTAGCTTCGTCGTCATGTACAGCCGAAAGTTGGCGTCGTACTCGATCGTGTTGTCGCCGAGGCGGATCGTGGCCACACCGCCGCTCTTGATCACCTGCTTGAGCAGGATCGGCTCGAGCATCGGGTCGATCTCCTCGGGCATGTTCTCGATCAGTACGGCCGCACCGATCATGATCGAGTTCTCTAGCATGCGCACGAATCCGGCCTGCGACTGCTTCACGACTTTAAGATTATTGCTCTCCTCCATATTTTTCACCCACCTATTCGCCTGGCCCTGCGGGTCGATCATCAGCGGCCACCGGTTGCTGCGCTGGAGCATAATCGCATTATCAATCGAGAACGAGTCGTTCGGGAGCTTGGCAATCGTCCACTCACGGATCTTGACGAGGTCGCCGAGCGTCGTGGTGAGCGAGAACATGTCCGAGCACGTGATCGCCTTCTTACTGAGCTCCTGGCCCCAGTGCGCGAGCGCTTTCTCACGGTACGGGCTCGTGAACGCGCCCAGGTACGCGATGACGCCAGACGAGAGCATGATGTCGCCCACGACGTTGTCGTACACGACCTGGAGCTTGCCCGACATCTCGATCCAGCGAGCCTTCTCGCCACCGAGGCCGCCAATGAGCTGCGTCGCGCGCGTGAGCTTCTTGGAGCAGTCGTCCACCTGGAACTGCAGGTCGGCCTTCTTCTTGTAGGCCGCGGCTAGGTCGGCCTCGAGCCGCGCGACCTTGTCGAGCACCACCTGGAGTGCGTCTTGCTTGCCCTTGAGCTCCGATTGGGCCTTCTCCAAGGCCGCAGTGGCCGTCTTGAGCGCCTCGCGCTTTGGCGCCACGACCTTCGCCACGCGGTTGTACACAACCATAGCGTGGACCCAACTGCACAGTCCGGACGCGGCCACCGAGGCCTTGCGGATCTTCTCGGCCGAGAAGTCCGGGTTCGCGGCGTACGGGACCACCTTCTCAATAGCCTCGGGTGGGATGTTGTCCTTGTCGTACTCGAGCAGGTTCTGCAGAAACCGCGTGTCGCTCAGCAAGTTCTTCTGCGCCGGGACCCAGTAGTCGTCGATCTTCTTCGTGCCGCCATTCGGGTCCTTGACTTTCAGGGGCGCGACGTTCATCATGATACACACGGCCTCCATGACGAGCTTGACACCATCTGGGGGCTTCTTCATGGCCTTGATCTCCGTGATGTCGCCCTTCGTGAGCGTCTGCAAAGCCTTCACAGCATTCTCGAGGGCTGGAATGGCCTCAGCGAGCTCGGCTTCACAGCTCCCCTTGATGCCATTGGCCTCGGCGGCCTGCTCGTTACAGAGCTTCTCCTCGGCGGCCACGACATCCTTGGTCACGTTCGCCTCCTTCTGCTCACGGGAGATCGTTTCCAGCAACGCATCGGTCTCGACCGTGGCCACCTTGAGCATGGGTTGTAACGCCTCGAGCTCCACCTGCATCTTTTCGACCTGCTCGGCCGTCTCCATGAGCTTCGTGAGACCGTTGTCGTATCGCTTCTTCATCGTCATCACCTCGATGCGCTTGTTGTTCAAGAGCTTCTTGAACGTGTTGATGAGCTCGAGGTACGACGTCGGCGTGATGTAATAGTGTCTTCTCAGCGACTGGAGAAAGTCCTGCGTCATCCTGCTCATGCTCTCCTGCATGTCCACGCAGACGTCGACGATGCCTGTCTTGACCTGGGCCGGCAAGTCCACATCGACGAGAAAATGGTCGGCCACGGATCGCAGCGCCTCGTCGGGCCACTCGGTGAACCAGTCGATCGTGCAGCAGTTGACGAGCGATGGGAACATGCGCAGTCGTCGTCGAAAGGCGTCGCCAATGGGCGAGAGCGCCAGAACAACGTGCAAGTTCGTCCGGCACCGACTGACAAAGAAGTTGTAGATCTCGGCGCTGTTGCCCGTGTTCACACCGGCCACCGAGGCCGACGGTTCGAGGGCTTCGTTGATCTGCATCGTTTCGTCGTTCTGCCACAAGTTAGCGACCTCGCCGGTGTTCAAGATGCCGTTGATGTCCTCCAAGTAGGCCTCTTCGACGATCTGCGTGTCCGAGAAGAGGAACACGGTCGGCTGGTTGTTCACGCCCGTCATCTGGAGCACTTTCTTCAGATCGTTGCGCCACTCGGAGCGCGAGTAGGACTTGGAGATCTCGATCTGAAAGAGCTTGTACTCGGCCATGAAGACGGCCAAAGTTGTGAGGCTCTTGCGGCCGCTGCCACCGACTCCAACGAGCAACGCGTTGCCATACGGCTGGTGGATCACGCGCGAGATGCGCGCGACGTGCTCGATCGCGTTCTGGAAGAGCACGAGGCTCATGGGCGCCGAGCTCATGTTGTTGTAGTCCTCGAGGTACACGTGCATGGAGGATTGCAGCAGTTCACGGTCCCGTAGCTCGTCATAGTTGCGCTTTGTAGACTTGCTGTCACCAAAGTTCCCGTAGATCAGGATCGCATTAGGGCCACGGACATCCTCGACGTACTTCATTTCAAAGTGGGACGCCACAGTCTTCACGAGGCCCTCGGCGAACCACGCGCGGTCCTTCTCGTCGATCAACCGATCAGAGAACACTCGTAGACACTCGTGACTCCAGAGGCGAACAAAGTCCTTGCCGTCCTTCACGACGTCGGCCGTGACCTGGGCGATGCCCTGGAAGACCTTGGACAGATCCCGCAGGTTGAACGTGTAGTGCGACTTGGCTGGCGTCGGCAATAGCGAGGATGAGATCGTGTTGTAGATGTCAATCGTGGCGTTCACGACGGCACCACTGAGCTGCTTGACAGACCCGGGAAAGTTGAGCAGGAACCAGTCCGTGATGCGTCCAAAGATGCCCTTGAGCGAGTCGTTGTCGAATGGTACAAAGTTGATCAGGTTGAAGTACCTCACGTACCGTTGGGTGATCTTCGTACGACCACCGCCGGGTGGACCCATGGCCGAGACGAACTGCACGTCTACGAGCTGCGTGAACGTGTTGTCCTTGCGGTTGTACCACCCTCCGTGGCCCATCCACTGTCTCAACAACTCAATGGGCGGCTGGGCGCCGTACGTCTCCTTCGCGGGCATGTTCAAGTCGTCAACAAAGATGATGCAGCTCATGCCAAGTGGTGGGCCCAGCACGCCCTTGCGGCGCTTATCGAGCTTGGACTCGATGATATCCTGGGTCTGATTCGCGCTCGTCTGGGCCGAGAAGTTCATAAAGATGGACGAGAAGCTCTCGTTCATGCCGCTAATGATCTTCTTCTTGATCGAGACGCTCTTGCCCGTGCCCGTGTCGCCCGTGCAGCATACGTGAAAGTGGCGGCGCAGCAGCGTGTCCAAGATCCACGCGTTGCGCTCCGTGTCGATCGTGGGCACGAGGATCGACGTGAACTGGGCATCTCTCGGGATCGCAAGCGTGCCCAAGGCCTCCATCCAGTTGCTCCAAATCCCCTTCTTTGCGTCAAAGCGGTAGTCGTACACCAGTCGTTCATCTGGGATCGCCAGCAAGGCTGCACGCGTTGTGACGGGGTAGCCCGGGTTCTTGGCGACAAAGTCTTCAAAGTAGGCCCGCGAGGCGTCGTAGTCTGTAATCGAACCGGTCAAAAAGTCTCGCAAGTATCGATCAAAGAGCTGGCGAGATTTCCAGTCCACACACGCGCCGATACTCCAGATCGTGGCCTTGATCAGCAGACACTCGAGCACGCGATTCGTATCAGAGGCCACGCCCTCGGGACAATGCAAGGCGCACTCAAAGAGCCTCAAGAACGACGCGCCATGCTCGAGGAAGGTCACGGGCGTGGGCACCACGCAGTTCTTCTCGACGAAGTAGAGCATAGGCGGCACAAGCCAGAGGAGCGTCTCCTCGATGAACTCAGCCTTCGAGGTGTACTCGGGAGGGAGCCTCGTGCGCAGCCACGTGCGCATGAGCACCTCCCATCCGAGGTTCTTTGGCTCGAGAAAGACCATTCCTACGCGGGAGACCGTGGCCGGCGAGGCCTCTTCGAGGTCCTCGGTCTCGAACATCATGCGCATGCGGTCCGTCATCTTGACGATCTCGCCGCTCATGAGGCACAACTTCTTGTTGTCGTCCAGCACGGTGTTCATGTTCTCAATCCAGACAGCGTCCACGGGCCCGTCGAACATGACCCACTGGAGGTCCGCGCTCGTGTCGCGCGCGCACTCGCGGTATGTGCACGCGAGCACGCCGTCGGACCACTCGTGCGTGTTCTCGTCAAAGTTCCCATACAGCTGGCCACTGGTAATGGATTTCGGGTTCATCGTGTGGATCACCACGCGGTTCTGGAACGCGCCCTCGCTCTCTGTGTTGCACGCCGTCATGGACGTCGCGAGTGTGTGAACGATGCACGTCTTGCCCGAGCCCGTCTGGCCTACGATCATGAGTCCATGGCGCACCTGGACCGTCTCGTAGAACTGGATCACCTTCATCTTGAACTCAGGCTTGCACTCGAGCGGGATCACAATGTCCGGGATGATGCTCACACCCCGCTCGCACGTGGTGTCGATCATGGGCAGCAATGCGCCATGGTCTGGGTTGGGCAGATGCGCTCCGGGGAAGAGATCCGAGGTGATGCCTCGGAACAACGGAAGGTCGTCGGTCGTGAACTTGGGTAGGTTCACGTCCTGCACCGAGCGTAATACAATCTTATCTTCGGTCCAAAACGGGTCATTGCCTAACAACTGACGTAGGTGACCGGCAGCCACAAGAATCGAGTTCACGGCGCGCATGCCGTAGTCGTAGTGCTTCTGGGACGACAGCTGCTCCGAGGACAACTGAAGGACCTGCGTAAGCTTGCGGGCGTTGCTGCGCGCGTTCGAGAACCCGAACGAGTACAGTCGAATCTCCGAGATCAACGCGTAGTCCGGCACCATCATCGCACACGGCCGGAAGAGCGCCTTGAGGTTGTCCGGGAGCTCGGCACGGCCGGCATAGCCCGGGTTCATCGTGATGAACACGTTGGCGCTCGCATTGAGCTTTATGAACGTGCCTTCGAATAGAAACTTGTCGACGTTCGCCTTCTTGCCCTCGTTGATCGTCAGGATCTGCTGAGCAATAACGGATAGCACCTCGATGTTGATGCGGTTGAACTCATCAAAGCAGCACCAAGAGCCACAACCCGCTAGCCCCTTGAAGAATTTCGCCATCGCGAGGTAGTCGAGGCCGTCCGAGCAGTTGAAGACCACGCACTGGATCGCAATGGCCTTGGACAAGTCCTTGACGGTCTCAGTCTTGCCCGTGCCAGCGGGGCCTTCCGGTGCGCCACCATAGAGCAGGTCGATCGCGCCCATCATCGTACGGTAACAGCGATCCGTGAGCGGCGTGATCACGAGCCGCATCGAGTTACCCAGGTACTCGTAGCCGTACTTGACGCGGGCGTTCACGATGCGCGCCTGGAGGTCGAGCGTGCCAGCCACCTTGGCACCGTCGATCCAGTAGTACCGCAATTGCGAGATCCACTCAAAGTCCTGGTCGTTCTCGACGCCTTTCTGGATCATATGCACGATCGTGTCGCGCGCGTGGACGTCAATGACGACCAAGGCGCCGATGGTCGTGCGTTCGAGCTTCGTCAGGTTGCCACGCACGAGGATCACGACCTTGTCGAGCTGGGCGTTGAGCTCTTCGACGTACGTCCTCAAACCGGCGTTGCCGCTGGCGTTAATCGCGCGCGTGACGTCCTGGGTCCAGTAGACTTGCGAAGCTGCGAGCACGACCTGCGCGGGCCACTTGAGGATCCACGTCTCGCGCACCTCGTTCGAGTACGTGCCGATGGCGCGCTGCGTGTGGTCCCTGATGCTGTCCCACTGGTTCTGCTCGACCTCTAGGAGCCACATCTCGACATTCCCCTTGTTTTTGGTGCTCTCCGGGTTCACCGTGAGTCTCAGCGGCACGACCTCACCTTCTGTCGAGATCATCTCGGTAATCAACAGGGTTTCCGTGAACGTGACCTTGTTGACACCTTCAAAGCACTTGCCCAGATGCGGTTGCACGGCCTTGGGCTCCTTCGTTTGCGAAAGGATCTCAAGTAGCTCGTCGTTCGAGAGAAAGAAGAAGCGCGGGAAGTGCAGACGCTTCATCTCCAAGTAGTCATTGAGCCCCTTCTGGATCTCGTCAAGCTTCTCGTTCGCCTTCTGGAACTTCTGCAAGAGCTTGTCCATGGCTACGACAGTCATGAAACTCGGGTCCGCGGTCGTGTCCTCCATGGTCTTGCGCCAGAGCGCGTCGACACTCGCGAACCGCCGGGCTTCGGTCGGCATTTGCCGCATGATGTCCTCGGAGCTGAAGATTGCCTCGAGGTAGAGCCAAGTGCGCTGGCACGCCATCCACTCGTCCAGTAGCTGCTGCGAGTACTGGAGCTTCTTCTCCCAGGCCTTGCAGTCCTTCTCGATGCACTTGATGTACGGTGAGCCGCGCATCGTCTGCGTCTTCACGAGGTGGTCGTCCAGCAGCGCGATGATGTCGTCCGTGCTCTTGATCAAGTACGTGCCTGTTTCGCGATACGGTACGCACTGGAACTCGATCTTCTCCCACTCGGCGATCATCGCGTTGAGGTTCTTCTGTAAAGAGTACTCCTTCTCGGCGAACGTCCCGATCTCCTGCACGGTCTCAATGTGCTGCGTGATGCCTTTCTCCAGCAGTATGTTGAGCGTGAGCTCCTCCTCGGTCTCCTCAAAGCCGATCTTCTGCCGCAGGTTCTCCCAGTGGCGCTCCTGGAGCGCAGGACTCGCCAGTGACTGGATCACCGGTAGATAAGCCTTGAACTCCTCCGTGCGCTCTCGAAGCGTCAACGCCACCTCGGCTGAGCCCGGGGCCTCCTCCATGAGCGTCTTGCTGAGCTTGTAGGACGATTTCCACCACTCGACGACCAGCGCCTCGATCTCGGGACCCTTGAGCTCGAGAAACGGCCCATTGAGCCACGCCTGGCGGCTCTGGTTGAACTCGGAGCACATGGTCCAGAGCTTGTAGTACGGACTGAAGTCGCCCTCGAGCTTGCCCAGGATCGAGTACTCCGTGGGCGGGAAGTTGAACACGGCCTCGCGCGCGTTGAAGTCCGCAGCCTTGGCCTTGGCGTCCTGAAGCGAGTCAAAGAGGTTCACGGCGAGCTCGACATATTTCTCGGTCTGATCGATCTCGCCGTACAACTTGAAAGCCTGGACCTCGCTCTCAAAGCGCTCGAGGTCCAACTCAAACGCCTCCTTCTCGAGCGCGAGCTTGTCCATCATGCGGATCTTGTCCTCCTCGAGCGCCGAATCACACGTGTCGGCCGCATGGGCCACGCGCAGCGGCCACTCCTTGGTCGAGTACGCCAGCTTGAAGTCCTCGGTGCTGAGCTTGTGCGAGAACTCGCTCATGGCGTCCAGCCACTCGTGGATCTGCTCGACCTCCTTGGTGATGCCCGCAATGACCGCTTTGCTCTCGTTCACAAACTCTTTGAGCTTCGCCAGCTGGGCCTCGTTCGTGGGCTTCTCGTTGATGCGTCGCAAGATCGCCTCGTATCGGAGCGTGATGCCCATGTTCCTCTCTCTAGCTTCATAAACGATGCTGTCCACTAGGACGTTCCGGATTTCGACGGCTCGGGCTTTCAGGAACTGCTTGAGATTGAGCGTGTTGACGCACACAAGCGGCAGCGGCATGGCGTCAAATGCGATCAGGTCGATACGGAATGAGAGCTGGTGGAACCGCCGGATCTGCGTGCAGATCTCGCTCAGGTACACCGCTGGGTCCTGCTGCTCTTTGAGCTTCACTAGGTACTTGTGCGGGTCGAAATCGACAAAGTCCGTGTAGGTTTCGAATTGGGCCGTGAGCTGCTGGGCGGCCACCATGGCGTCGTCGACCATTTCGACGATCTGACGCTTAGCCTGCGCGATGCCGTCGACGCACTCGGCCACGACCAAGCGATTGGCGCCCTCGTCAAAGTCCAGCAGGTGGCGCCGCTCAAGCGCTAGTAGCGACATGATATCGCAGTCAATCGCGTCGATCTCGTGCACCGAGGTGAAGATTGCGTCGAGCGGCTCGAGCATCACGGCCGTGATCTCCTTTGTGGACGGCTCGATGGCGACCTTGCCGTTCACGAACCCGAGCTGCACGTCAAAGAGCGAGGTGCGGTGCGAGCGCCACCTTTCATTCTCAGCGGTCGACACCGCAGTACACTTGCGCACAAACGTGACCCACTCGGCCACAGAACGTGTGACGATCTGCCTCAAGTGGGCGGCCATGCGCGTCTCGATGCCCGTGATGATTTTTCTGAGCTTGCTGCCGTTGTAGACTGCGAAGTCAGACATGAAGAAGTCGTAGTGGTCCTGCAGGTTGTCGATGATATTCTCGACGATGGACCGGCGCCAGTCGATCAGCAAAATCTCCGCGGCCTTGTTCTGGTGGTTGGCCTGCAGTGCCTTGAAGTCCAGTAACCGGAACGGGAACTGCATCGACAGCTCCTTGCCAACAGTAGCAGTAGCCCCAGGCCGAGACCCAGATTTCGAAGGGGAGGACTTTGCCTCCGAGGGTACGACTGAGACAGGCGAGTCCACTTGGATGAGCAGCAGCCGCTGGAACGTCTTCTCCCAGCCGGCATACATGCGCAACAGCACGGAGAGCAGCTGCGTCGAGCACGTGTAGTGAATCGCGCCGATGCGCTGTCGGTTCTTCTCGTAGGCATGTTGTGGGATCACGATCTTTCCAAACTCGGCCACTTGCGGTGACGCCGGCGGTAAGATCAGGTTGAGCGCGATGTACTTCTTCTGGAGCTCCTCGTCAAAGCGCAGCCGGTCGACGAGCACCGCCTTCTTCATGCTGTGCATGTAGCTCTGGATCGTCGCGTCCGTGAGCGTGCGCAGGATCACGGCGGCGGGCTGGCCGTCCACGAGTGCGATGTGCTCGGGCAACCCACTCACGACCCGCTGGTGGATCTTCTCGAGTGTATGGCGACTCATGGCCTTGAGGTCTGTGGCCGACTGCTTGGAAAGGAAGTGGTCGAAGCGCAGCTGGGCCTTGGCCTCCTCGCGGCGGCGCACGGCCTCGTCCACGCGCTGTTGGAAGAGCTCGGGTGCCTCGCTCTCAAAGCGTAAATTGATGCGCTTGACCCACTTTTGTTTATCGGAACCCTGGAACTGGATGAGGAATTTCTGTTTCTCGACGTCGTAGCTCTGCACGGCGCACTTGCGCCAGCGCCACTCACCTTTGAAGAAGTAAGGTGACGAGCCCGTCTCGCCCTGCGCGAGCCAGTCCTGCGGTGAGTTCGTCTCAAACTCCTCACTGTCAAAGAGATGGAGCGGGAACTGCGACTGGTCGATCTTGAGGAACTCGTCCGTCTCAATGGGCGGCTTGGTCGAGCTTTTGTGGCTATGGCTACTGGTGGTAGCGTGAGCGTGTGGCTCTGATGTACTGGCCTCTAGGTTCGAATTCTCCACATTGAAGATCTTCTTGCGCAGCCTGCCGGGGAACGCCTTGACGGGCTCGCCCCCGCGTAGCTTCTTCTGGTGGCTCTTAATCTCCATCTCGTGCACAATCGCCTGCGAGTCCTTCCACCGGTGCGGCCGGTTGTTGTGGTCCACACGCGTGAGCTCCACCGCTGGTGTTGCCAATGCGCGAGCTGCTAGCGAAGGCTTGACCATGGGCTTGAACTTTGAACCGCCACTGCCGCCAGCCGCCGCCTGCCGCGTCTTCTTGAGAAACGCCTCCTTCTCGCGCCAGTGCTGCTTGTGCAGCCGGAAGCGCTCTATCAGGTGCTCCTCGGCGCTGTAGCGCGAACCAGTAGTGGCCGGCGGCGTCTCATCCACTGCTTCAGCATCACCATAGGCGTCGAGCTCGTAGTCACCGCCACCGCCTGATGACTCTTCGCTGCGAACGAACTCACCGTCGTCGCTTGGCGAGTGGGACGCAGAGAAGAGCTGTTGTTGTTGCTGCTGCTGCGTAGACAACGGCTCATCATCGTAGAGGAGGTCGCTAGGCGGCTCGTACTGCATGTCGTCGCCATTCAGGTCATCACCGTCGCTGGTCTCCATCGTGACGACTGTGTCACTCACTGCTTGTGGCTTGCATAGCTGTATGAGGCGACGACCTTTCGCGAGCAGGAATTTATCCAATTGAATAAAATCGTCTAATTTCATTGGATAAAAATCAGCGTGAAATCACATTATCTTGTCCAAATGTTCTTTATACTTCGGCAAAAGTGTGAATCGGTTTTTCGTTCGTTTTCATACAAATTTCAAGTATGCTGACATTTCACCCTTTTGCCGAAATCAGCGTAACCACCGTATTTTGGCAAAAGGGTGAAATATCAACACACTTGGAGTTTGTATGAAAATGGATGAAAACCGATTCACACTTTTGCCAAAGTATAAAGAATATTTGGACAAATAATTTTACGTGATTTTTATCCAATCGGATTCTCAGAATCCTGAAACCGCTGCTTAAAAACGAACTTAGCAACAATGTTAAATGGATTTAGAAAATTCAATGTTGAGGATTTCAGTACGCGAACCAACCAAAAAATTCGGCACTGTCGAAGAGGAAAGATGTTCACTTCACAAACCAAAAATACACCACAAGCTCTAAAAATATCACCGCAGTCTTTTTCTGGCGGCAGATCATCGCGCCTTCATTTCCGTCCTTCGCCCGCCTTCATTTCTGTCCTTCGCCCGCCCCGAGCACGCGCGTCCTTCCTCCTCACACACCACTGGTAGCATGCTGCAGCGCGTGCTCCGACTTCCCGCGCACAAGACGCTGCGCGCGCAGCTCTCTGCGAACCGTGCCCGTGCGGTGGCCGTGAATGCGGCGGCGCTACTCGAGCCTGCATCACACCGCGGCTTCGCGACGGTGCAGAAGCCCACGTCCACCAAGGACGTGACCACGCGCTTGATGCAGATCGTGTCCTCTGGGAGCCACATACAGGAGTACACTAAGGTGTACGGCACGCCGGGCGTCACGCGCACGACCGTGATCAAGATCGGCGGCGAAGTGATCGAGAACGAGCTCGACACACTCGTCAACTCGCTCATCTTCCTCAAGGAGGCGGGCTTGTTCCCGATCCTGGTGCATGGCGCCGGCCCGCAGATGAATGCGGAGCTCGAGAAGGCCGGCATTGAGCCGCAGTACGTCAAGGGCAACCGCGTGACCGACAAGGACACACTCGCGATCGCCAAGAAAATCTTCCTCAAGGCGAACCGCAAGATCGTAGACGCGCTGGTCGCTGCTGGTGCGCCTGCGCGTCCGATCACCACGGGTGTCTTTGAGGCCAAGCTCAAGGACCTCCCTGTGTATGGCTACGTGGGCGAAGTCTCGCAGATCTATAGCGAGGGCGTCGAGTCGGCGATCGCGAACGGTCAGATCCCAGTGCTCTCGTGCATGGGCGAGAGTGCGGACGGCCAGACGCTCAACATCAATGCCGACGTCGCCGCCCGCGAGCTCGCGCTCAGCGTGCAGCCATACAAGACCATCTTCATCAACGCCAAGGGCGGCTGGATCGAAGATGACGGCACGAAGCTCAAGGAGATCGACATGTCGAAACAGTACGAGAGCATGGCGGCGCGAGACTACACGGGTCGACAGGGCACGCTGCTCAAGCTCAACGAGATCAACGCGCTCCTACAGGGCCTTCCGTCATCGTCATCGGTGGCGCTCACGTCCGCGTCGGCGCTCTCGCGTGAGATCCTCAGCAGCTGCAGCACGGGCACGGTATGCATCCGCGGCGACAAGCCGCAGCAGTCGGCCAACGCAGCCGCTGGCATTGCTCACGTGCCAACGAAGCGCCGCGTCGGTCTGCTTGGCGCGCGTGGCTACGTCGGTCGCGAAGTGCTTCGCCTGATCGGCCAGCACCCAGAGCTCGAACTGGTCTGCGCCAGCTCGCGCGCACTTGTAGGCCAGAAGGTCGTGGAGCTCGCGAACGCACCGCCGCTCAACCCGCACACGAACCTGCCTGCCGCGCCGATCGGCGGCAGCAGCTCGACGCGCCTGAACATCTCGGACGAGCTCGAGTTCTGCGACCTGGGACTCGACCAGATCCCGCACTCGCCGTTCGCCGACAGCGTCGACGTGTGGATCCTCGCGCTGCCGAACGGCCACTGCGAGAAGTACGCGACGGTGCTGGACGCGCTCAAGCGCAAGGACAAGATCATCATCGACCTGAGCGCGGACCAGCGCTTCAACGCCAACTGGGTCTACGGTCTCCCAGAATCCCCTGGCGGCCGCGTGCGCCTGCAGAGCGCTACGCACATCGCCAACCCTGGCTGCTACGCGACTGGCACGCAGCTGGGCCTGCTGCCGCTGCTCGGCGGCAAGCCTGAGATCAGCGAGAGCCTGATTGACACGAGCATCCCGCCGCACGTATTCGGCGTCTCTGGGTACAGCGGCGCCGGCACGGGCCTCTCGAACGCCAACAACCCGAAGATGCTCGCGGACAACATTATGGCGTATAAGTCGGTGAACCACATCCACGAGCACGAGGTGAGCCACCAGCTGGGCACGCCCGTGCGCTTCATGCCGCACGTGGCACCGTTCTTCCAGGGCATCCACCTCACGCTCTCGGCGCAGCTCAAGGACGCGACGCTCACGGACAAGCGCATCGAGGAGCTCTACCAGGAGTTCTACGCGCAGGAGGCGCTCGTGAACGTGAAGCCGGCGATCCCGTTCGTCAAGGACAACGCGCGCGCGCACCACGCGACCGTGGGCGGCTTCCAGATCGACCCGGCCACGGGCCGCCTGGTCGTCGTGGTCACGATCGATAATTTACTCAAGGGCGCGGCAACGCAGGCCGTGCAGAACATCAACGTCGCGCTTGGCATCGACGAGTATGCGGGCATCAAGCAGCAGCAGTAAGAAGCTCGAAGGCTGGAGAATGACGAGGAGCGGCGCGCGTTGAGCTGTGTGTTGTGTGATTCATTACTTCTTGGCACCAAAAGTTAGATAGATCTAAGTTCAAAAAGAAAAATGCACGAACCAATGTTATTTGTGTGCTTGTGTGAGAGAGAGCGATCGTGAGCGCTCTTTAGCTGACGAAGAGCTCAGACGTGCATGTAGTGGCCGCAAATCTCGTCGTTGAGTGTCGAACTTGTGCCTTGGCTTATTGCAGTCAGCCCTGGTCCAACACCAGACACCAGACACCAGAGCTTACTCTCGTCCGTCGCTCACAGGCTCGCGTACCAGTGCGAATGGGTGGCGACATAGGCGGACATGCGCGTTTCGTCGAAGCGCTCGAGCAGCAGGCGCGCGTACGGCACGAGCCACTGGCGGAAGCTGATGCGCTCATCAATGCGGTGGAGACCTCTCAGGATCTTGATGACCGGCAGGCTTCTGGTCATTGGTGAAGATGCTTTATTTGGAATCTGCGGGAGCTCTCCACGGGTGGGATCTTGAGCGTCTTCTTGCTTTCGAATGGCGTCAGTGGCAGGTGTTGGTTCTCGGCTCTAGAGCTTACTGTCTTCGGTGTCTGCACCATCTTGTCGATACGAGTATCTGTCGCAATGGATCTCTTGAAATGGATATCCATAGATCTTAGAGGGCAGCAAAAGAGAGCACTCTATTAGCTTTCAACACATACTATCAACGCAGCAAGCGCACCGCAGTCAAAGAAGACATCGCGCTCTCGCTCGGTGTGTTCAACATGAGCTTGCTACATTGCTGTTGGAGGGACTTAGTACTGTAAGATCGGGTCGCCGATGCGCTCGATCATCGGCACTGTGCACTTGAGGTCAAACACTTTGCTAAGTACGACCTTAAAGAGCTTCTGCACGTTGATCGAGTGCGACGCCGACGTGAAGATAAGCGGTGCTTTCATGGCCTTGGCGAACTTGCGCGCCTGTTGTGGACGCAACGGATCCAATCAACACCATCGGCAACTGGTCAGTTGTGCCGTGCAACACGCCACAGCTACACCAATAGAAACAAACTCACCTGTTTAGTAATGTCTTCCTGCTCCTCCATTGAAAAGTTTGTGAAGTGGTCGTACTTCATGCCGATTAGGAACGGGAACGCGTTCTGTGGCGTGAGTCAAGCCACAGGAAAGAGAGCACAGGCGGCATCAGAGACCGCAGGCAGAGAGAGATCGACGCATATGAAGGAGGCGCTCGTACCTTGTTGATGGAGCGCACTTGGCGATACCACTCCTTGACGCTCGTGAGCGTCGCCTTCCGCGACAGATCGAACATGAACAAGATCGCGACCGCGTCATTGCACACGAGCGGCAGCATGCTGATGAACTCGCGGTGGCCTACAACGCCGCAAGACAGACCAACATTCGTCCATGAATCACGATGACGACGATGTAGAGCATGCGCACAGTAATATCACCACAGTGGCACCCTTCGCTTACCGCCCAGGTCCCAGATGCTGAATGTGATCTCGGTGTTGCGCAGCGCGATCGTCTTCTCCATGAAGTTCACGCCTGGATTGCGGCATGGTCAACAGCGTGTCAGCAGTGGCTACACTATGCATACAATATGCATACAATGCGCATACATCATCGCAGTGTCCGTACCGAGCGTGTGGATGTAATCCTCGTCGAACTTGCCCTCGACGTACTTGACCATGAGGCTCGTCTTGCCGACCTGCGCATCGCCGACCATGCCAACCTTCACGACCACGTTGTTACGCCCGCCGCTGCCGACGTTTGGACCCGGCGCATCCAGGCTCCGCTGCGGGTTCTCCACGCGCGGGCGCTCGCCGCTGGCGTCACGCGCGCTGCTCGCGTCCATCGTCGCCTTCGCCAATTTCTCGCGAAATCGCTTCTTTTTGTGGAGCTATTGTAGTACCGTAGCACACACTGTCTTAAAGTACCTTAGCGCACATAATAAAGAGTGCAAAAGTAGTACCGTAGCACCCAATAGACGACTTACTTGGCTTTAATATACTCGTCGATTTTCCGTCGCGCAGGAGCAATGACGAAAGTATAGTGAAACCAAGTGAGTTGTCTGTAATGTTGCCAAAGTCGCCATAACATTTATGACACTAACTAGCACGCACATGGCTCGAGCAACAGTAAAATGAAATTTTGATGTTGCACGCCACGTAGCAAATCCGTCGAAGGAAATTTGACCTACAGTTGTGGTTATACCCTACGGGTCTGTATCAAGAAGTGCATCGACCGACGGCGACGTGACGGACGCCACGCGCTTCGCAAGACAAATACGACGGGAACAAAGGCAGGCTGCTATCGTAGACGTACGTGCGCTCGGGATCTACTTTTTAGTTGCATCACCGCTTAGCTCGACATGCGCGCTCTTGAGCCACTCGTCGACGCCGTGGGCAAACAGCGTGCGCATGTACGCGTGCTTCTCGTTCGCACTCATCGTCAGCAGGGCACGCTCCTCCGCCGTACGCTTCGCGCCACTCGTCTTCTTCTCCGCATTTGCAGTCGTCAGCTGCATGTACGCGTCCGCAAACGCGGCTTCAAGAGACGCTCGGCGCAGCAGCTGGTCCTGGAAGTACCGCCAGCGCGTGAACGCGGCGATCACGTACGCGTCCGCGACATCAAATGCGGCCTCGGAGAAGCTGCCATTGCGCGTCTTGTCGAATAGACTCCCCGTACTGCTGTTGCTGTTATGACCACTATCCACAAAAAGCTGCGGCTCTTGCTGCTGCATGAACGCCATAACCTGCTCCTTGATGTCCGAGTCGCCTTTGGTGCCCGTCTTCTTCATCTTGCTCGCCGCGATTCCCAGGAACGCGCGCGCGGCGCTCGGATGCGTGTGGGTTGGCGCCGCGCTAACGCCATGCGCACTGAACCGCTGCCAGCATGTGTACGAGACGATGCCGTTGAGCTGCGCGAGCTGGAAGATGCCCTTGTTGTGGAAGCGCCCGAAGCGGTACATGCGCATGAAGTCCTCGATGCCCACGTGCCACGACAGCTGCTGTTCGATTCCGCCACCAGCTTTCTTGACGACAGAGTTGTGTACACCCTCTAGTGCAGTGTCGATCGCATGCGCGATGCCGAGAATGTCTGAGCTCTGGATGTGCGCGGTGGAGACGTGGCCCCACTGGCAGAGGCGGCCATGCTCTGTGAGCACCGCGAAGCCCGTGCTGTTGGTGTTGATATCGAGCCCCAGCACCCGCAGCGACGGGGAGTCGCGAATGAGCGCGCGTGTCGTCTGCGCAACGTCACTGGCGTGCAGCGCTGCGAGCACGCGCTTCGTGTTGCGACGCAGCGCCGTCGCCGTTCTGGCCATCTTTTTCGATTGTCATGCGCTTTTCGGCTCGTTTTGATACGCCTGTGATTATAAGACTACACGCGGCTATAACTTTTGTGGAAGGGGTTAAAATGATGCGGTTGACATGGTGTTCTTTTATAAGCCAACAGCCTTTTGCAAATATAAGAGCACGCATGACGATCGCAAGATTGAAGGTCGTTGAAGCATGAACGCATCTGGCATGGCATTCGAGAGCGAGTATGAAGCAACGAAGAGGAGATTCAGGGTCCAGCCTCACGACTTCGAGCGCGTGCTCGGCGAGGTCGTGTCCCCAAAGCATCTGACATAAATATCCGAGTTCGCTGCGGGCGCCAAGGAGTTTAAAGGGATCGACGCTGTGGTGATGAAGGTGGGTAACTCCAGCAACATACTTGCCCAAGCAACGAGTGACTCCCGCTCCACATCTGCACTCTATTCATTACGTGTATTATCATACCTCTCACTGCAGCTCTCGTCTACCTCTTGGCCTTGGGTTTCCGTTTCGCAGTCGCAGATGACGAAGAAGAGTTCGCACTGGAGCTCGCAGCTGGCTCACGCGGCTTGGACTCGATCTGCACAGTGCCGCCCTGGATGTCGTCCTTGTGGATCGAGTTGGCCACTTTGCTCTGCGTGTCGAGGTAGAACATGAGGTCTCGCACCTACAGATCAGCAAGAAATCCGCACAAGCGACACACATTTGTCAGACCAGGTTGTGATAAACAAAACACTTCAGTTAGTTCAGCATCACTAACCTGTCCTTCCAGATCCGCCACGCGAAGCGCCGTGTCGTGCTCCATGCGCGTCTTCTGCTCCTCCAGTAGCCGCACGCGCTCTTTCCACTGCTTCTGGTTCTCGATCAGCGACTTGTTCAGCTCTCTAGAGACACAACGAGAACCACATAATACAAAAGAGTGAGCAATTCATAATGATGCTGAAGTGCATAGCTCACAGCTCAGCTCGCTGGTCATGCTTCGTACCGGACAAACGTGAGCTCGTCCTCGAGCTTGTGCGCTTTGTGCGCAAGCGTCTCGTTCGTCTTCTTGAGCTGCTTCTTGTCGTTCTCGAGCGCAGTCACGAGCTGGCGGCTCTCGCTCTCGTTTGCGCTCGCGAGTCGTCGCTCGTAAAACAGGCGCTGCTCCTCCAGCTGGCTACAGCGTTGAGGCAGAACCAGCACAATCAACGAACCAATGTCAGCATATTCCACAAATCAGCCACTTGCAAGCCCCAACGTACCTCTTCAGCAAAAAGTTGTACTCGACAGCGAGCTTCTCGAGCTTCTGGTGCTCGCCTTCTTCCTGTTCTGCGGTCGTCGGTGGTGGGATCTGGGAACGTTCACCGCTCAAAGAGCTCGGGCTCGGGAACTCGACAAATTTTCCATCCTGCTTGTTCAGAATTAGGCGGTGCACGTATCTGCACACAGACGCACAAAAAACATGAATGGATCAGTTCTTCACGTGCATGCTCTGAATAGAAACTACATAGCCAAACGCACCCGTCGCCAGCGTAATCCCACACGCGCTGGGTCTCCAGCTCGAGCGAGTATGTGTGCAGCGTCTCCTGGTAGTGCTGCTTGGCGTGCTCGCCCGAGTAGCGTCCGCAGCCGACGTGGCCGCAGATCAAGCAGATCCACAGGTGCTCCGTCGTATGGCAGACCTACCAGTCAACCAAGCAGGATCAATGACAATTAGGCACACATTAAGCTGTCAATCGACAGTATTCGCATCACGACACCGTACCTCACACGCGGAGATGATGTCTCCGTGGCTGTAGCGGCACACCGGGCAACTCGACCCTTCCCAGCGGAACAAGCAATCGCAGTGGAACGTGTGGTTGCACAGCGTGGTAAGAATGCCTGACGCCGAGGCGTCCAGGCGATCGAGACACACTGCACAGGTCGGGATTTCGGTCATTCCTGGCGGAGGCGGCGGAAACAGCGTCTGCGTTGGCTTTGGCGACTTCATCACCGATGCAGACGTCAATTCTGTGTGATCACCATTGTCTTCGTTCTGGTTCTCTCGGCGCTCTTCGGAGCGCGAGAACGGACCATTGCCTCCGCCGTCGACAACGGAATCGAACTCGATGCTGCGCACAAACACAATCTTGCAGCGCTCTTGCTCGATCGAGTTAAAGTACGTCCCGTTGTGCGCCTGAAATAATGAGCACGACGCATTCGATACGATCAGTTTGCACTACTCAACGCAAACAAGCGCACAATAAAGAGAAAGCAAAACGTACCATGAAGAACTGGTCTGCGCGCTCTTGGTTCGCAAACTGGAGCAGCGCCATGCAGTTGCTCCGGTCAGGGTCTTGTAGCACGCGCACCGACGAGATGTCGTTGCGGAAGCTCGCGAGGAACTCTAGGAGTTCCACTGGCGACATGTGCGACGGCACCGTCACGATGCAGAGCAGCGTGTTGCGCTCGTGTGGTAGCTGCTGGTAGATGCTTGGCGCAATCGCAGTTGACGATGTGACTGCAGCAAGTGGACTCATCTTGTGCACGTAGGGTTGGTCGGGGCGGTAGAAGCGCAGCTTGCCTGTCGTCACGCGTACCTGCGGGTTGCCCGTGAGGAAGTTGGCATCGGGCCACTGCTTCTCTTCTTCTTCGAGGTCGAGCTGGTCCTGCTGCAGCGGATCGAGCGCCGCCGCGCCGCCGTGGTGGATGTAGGAAGCAGGCGTGTGTTTCTCTTCGTCGTTCGCCTTGGCCTCTTCGCTAGCGGTCGCGCCGCTGCTGCCGCCATCGTCGTCCACGTGCGCCTGCACGCGGATCTGGAACATCGTCGCTGGCTTCGCTTTTTTGCTTGTGACGAAATGCATGCGAGAGGTCAGTATTTAGTGTGGTGCACGTCACGATTTTATGCTTATAGTGGACCACGTTAGAGTAGGGTTGTTGGAATGGATTCGAGCGTTTGGCTTGAGCATTGTATATCGAAGGTGTAATGGTCTGATTTGGAGAGGAGCAACTGAGGACGTCTTGTTTGAAACCTGTGGGACAAATAAGGCGGGTACACACAAGGGTGTCTGCATTATTATCATGGCCTCATCAAGAGCTTATTCGCTTCCTTTCCTCCATTTCGAGGTCGTGCGTCTCCAGATGGCACATCTAAGAGAGCGGAAGAATCCATTGCGACTGAGTCTTTGTGTTTGTGCCTGGAGGCAGCGCTGCTGCTGTCAAAGGCACGACGACTTGAGACAGCGGCGCAATTAGCACCTTGGAGGCTGCCGTTGGCGTGCGTTCTCAAGGTGCAAGGTTTGTGGTAGAGCATCCGACGCACCTCTTTGCACACTGACTCTCGCAACGCGACAACTTGGACAGTCAGCTGGATCGAAAAATCGAAAGTATCAACTTCCACAGTTCCACAACCGATGCATTCTCTATTCCACACACATTTTCCAGACTATCAACGTATACAGGTTTGGGGTACTTGAAGGACATACGCTATCAAAATAGGGCGAGTGGCGCTGCTGGCGTTGCCCATTTGCGCTTTCGCCGGTCAAGACGTGAAGAAAGCGACCCGACCGACTGCTGCTGGCTGGCACCACCACAGGCCGCATACCAACAGGTTAACGACTGATCAAATATGCGCACGTCCGCATTCGGGCTCCTGGCGCTCGTCGCGGTCGCGACCGCCGTGCTCGAGCACCTCCCGACGACTGCGGACGCCGCGGCGACCACCATGTGCCCGCTCTACATCCAATCGCGCGTGGCATCGACGCTCACGAACCCGATCACGGAAATCGTGAAGAAGAAGACGACGACCTCCGGCAGCTCAGACTCGTCCTCGGATGATGACGCGACCGTCGGCTCGAACGACAGCGACGGCGGCAACTCCAAGACGAAAGACAGCAGCGGCTCGGGCGACTCGAGGGGCTCGTCGGCCGGTGCGAGTGGCAACACGGCCGGCGTCGCGTCGACCCCAAAGCCGTCGTCAAGCTCCGGCACGACGACAAGCTCGCCTTCCCCGACGCCGACGACGGCGGCGCCAAAGACGACGACTCCAGTCACTACGACGACGCCTACGACGACCGCGCCGTCGTCGGGCTCGGTTGCAGGAACGTCTGCTGGCACTACAGGTACGACGCCGACGCCGACTTCGCGTTCCCTTCAGTCTGTGACGGTAAGTGCTGGAAGTGTGGCTGGTGTTACTGCTTCCACGACTCCGACGCCGACCACTACACCCGCAACGGCTGGGATTGTTACGACGACCACAACCCCAACGACGACTACCACGCCAGTGCCGACGTCCACGAACACGACGTCCTCGAACTCGGCGGTTGACTCAGTTGTTTCCAGCAACAGCTCATCCGGCTCCAACTCGACCTCCATCACCTCGGCGGACACGTTCATCTGCGACGAGACGTTCTACAGCCAGTGGACGACGCTGGGCATCACCTGTGGCTCGGCGAGCATCGACGTCTCTACCGCTGTCGCCGCCAGCAGCTGTGTAATTTACAGCGGGTCCGTGGGATCGATCACGGACTCCACCTGTGTGTCGATCTGCTCGTTCCCGGCATGCACGAACGGCGCGTGGGTGTACGGCGGCGACAACGGCCTCGCGTCGTCTGTGTACGCGAAGTACGAGCTGGACTCGTTCATGACGTCGGCGATGAAGTCGCGCCTCACCACGCGCTCTAGCGCCAGCTCGACGTTCCTGGCGAACTCGACCATGACCTCGACCAAGCAGTGCGCATACTCGTCCGAGAGCTCGTTCTCGTCGTGCTCGTGCTCGGCGCTGCTCGTGAACGAAACCGCGGCAACGGATGCTGAGAAGAAACAGGAACGCGAAACGGACCAGGCGAACGGTGTGATTCCAGAAGACAGCACGTCGCTCGCGGGCAACGTTCTCGGACCAACCTCCAAGAGCATCGCTGGCGTCACTGTCGCGATTTCGACTATTGCAGCTGTCGCCAGTAGCGTCGTGAGCGGTGCCGGTGCTGCTACCTCTGCAGTCGCTGCTGCGGGCGCGAATGTCGCTGTCGTGACTGTCGAGATTTGTCAGTTCGGCGTGTTCGTCAACCAGCTTGACCTCGCCGGGAAGTCCGCTGCGCTCTCGCTCTTTGGCAAGCAGATGGCACCCGCAGCCTTCACGTTCCTGCCATTCGGCAAGCTCAACTCCACGGACGACGACGATTCGACCACGCGTCGCCTCATGGGCATGGGCCGCCGCCTGGCTGCGGATGTCACGGCCCCAGACTCGGGTATCGCCAAGTACTCGCGCACGCTCGGCATCAAGGAAGACATGCTCTTCCTGGTGACACTGGCGGGTGTGATCGTGGTCATGGCGGGCATCCTTTTTCTCTTCGGTGCCGCGTACGCTGCCTCGGGGCTCTTCATGTCGCGCGAGGACTTCATGGCCAAATTCTTCGACAAGATGATCGGCCTGGAGCTTCTGATCCTCATCCTCTCGCAGTACACGATCGGCGTCACGGGCACGTACCAGATCTACCATTCGGTGGAACAGGACGACCCAACCGACCCAAAGTGCATCCTCGCTGCTCTCTCACTGCTCTTCCTGGCGATCGGCATCATCGTCTACGGCTACATCATCGTGCGCAAGCATGAAGAAGAGATCAGGGACGTCGGCACGGTTGCGCACATGAAGAAGCCGGTCAACATGCGCTACGGTCCGCTCTACGACGAGTACAAGTTCAAGAACCGCTTCTTCTTCGCGCCAAAGATGATGCTCGCGCTCATCACGGGTTGTGCGACGGGCTACGTCGGCACGAATCCGACGTATCAAGTTTCGGTCGTCCTGGGTGCGCACGTGCTTTTCTTTTTCTACTTGGAGATGAAGTCGCCGCACCACTCGCGCTTCGTGCAGACGACTACGAGTTTCGTGACGATCATGAAGATCGCCGTGCTCGTGCTCACGTTCTTCCTGATCAACGCCGCCGCGGCCGATGGCTTCCCGTCGGAGCTCCAGAACGGCATCTCGCTCGCGATCGTCGGCTTGAACCTGTTCGTGCTCTTCCTGCTCATGATCCGCTCGATCTACACGTTCTGGAAGAAGTACCAGCTCCAGCGCGACGCCAAATTCGACGAGGAAGATGAGCAGACCGCGCAGGACTACTTCAAGGACGAGACGCCACAGCAGAAGGAGCAGGTGCCCATGGCGCAAATCAACCAGCACCAGTCGAAGCACAACCTGCAGCCGCAGCAAGCGCACCCAAAGAGCCCGTACATCACCAATCAGAACGACTACAACATCGACGACGACAGGATCGGCGGTGAGGACATTCGCCTGCGCTCGGGCACGCACATGCAGGAGAACGCAGACAGCTACGAAGTGCGCTCGTACGACGAGAATCGGCGAACAGCAGCGAACCACTACATCGCGGACGAGCGCGCGGGCTACGGCCAGCGCCGCAACGACGTCGTGGAGCTCTAAGCGACGCCACCACGCCGTCACGCACAACACACACACACATACACACACCCAGAAGACTGTCCAGTGGCGTAACTACGTAGACGCAGAGCAGCATCAGACGTCATGGGCTGCATGAGAGAGAGAGGCGCGAGAGAGAACTGTAATTATGTCGATGCATTTGTAGATCCTCACGTGTGTCCAGCTTTATGACTGCGCTAAGCTACACAATAATGCCAAGAAAGTCACTTTGTTTACGCAGGGGGGTGTCACACTGCTGCTGCATGCGGCAGTTGAGCTCTTCATTATTTGTGGATACCGATTCAAAATGCGGCGTACTTTCGTCAGGCAGTTGTGAATTTACACCGAGCCCAAGCACGTTTAAGCAGAGCAAGCATGTCGCCCGCGATCACCGAGCGCAAGTCCCTGCTGACGCAGGGGCTCGAGCCGCTCGCGAAGCACTCGCACAAGGCTCGCGACCTGCTCGACCGCCTCTACGCGCTGGACGACGACCTGCAGGACGCACACGTCCGCGCCAAGCGCGACGACGAGTACGGCGAGGACGTCGTGCACGCGTACCGCAAGTTTCTCGCGCTGCGCCAGATCCTCATCGACGAGCTCGAGCGACTGCAGGTGCCCGTACCCTGGCAGATGCGCATGCGCATCGACGACATCGAGCTCACGGTACGTGTATGCGAGCCATTTTGGACGTATTGCTCGTCATTTTCGGTTTTGGGTGCTAAAATGATAGGAATGTTTGTATGTGCGATATGACATCTTCTCGAGCAGCTCCGCCAGCGCGAAGAGAAGAGCGGAGGGAAGAAGACGTCGACGACGACCACGAGCGCGACGGCAAGTGCCGCAACGCAGAGCAGCAACAGCACAACTGGGAGCATCGAAAGCGAAATCGGAGACGTGCTGCCGCCGGCGTCGTCACGGGAGCGCCGCATCGTGACGCTGTTGGTGCCGTCGCTGGTCGTGCTCGTGCTCGCGCTGCTCTGGTACCAGTGGTTCTCCTAAGAGAAGCATGATTGTTTGATTTTGAAGCAGTACAGTGAAGAGTGAAGCAAAAGTTGTCAACAAGCGTCTATTTTGATTTCTTGTTGATCGTTGCTGCGTGTCAAGATTAGAATCAATAGCTCACAATCTGATACTAAAAGGTAATCCTCTTTACGTAAAATATATCCTCAGTAAATACTTCATTGGGTAATATTGAAGTGAACCACACAATTGTCCACGGTTCCGAACCGGTTCACATTGAACCGCAAGATACTTTTGACTTTGTATGTCATAGTTAAATCAACAAGTCGGTGGTACTTGCCAGGTACGGGCGAAGATCGCCATCACGCCAACTCGAGTCACCGTTGGCAGTCCATGAGCTCTTCAATTTGCGCTGTAGGAATGCATCACCGCCAGTGGGGTCCAGTTGGCCGCGCGCTTGTCCATTGCCATTCAGGAGCTCTTGTGAAGTGGAGTCACGCAGCTTGAAGTGTCTCTCGTTCCTGCGTATCTAAGTGAGGATGGTTCAAGGACAAGCACCTCGATTAAAGTCACAAAAACATATTTATTAAGTTTGATGACAAATAAATACGCATATCGATTTATAAAGGTTTATGACTTTATGATGTCAAATTTGTATATTAAATTTAAAGATATTAACTGTACAGCGCTCATCCTCGATTAAGCCCCAATAATAACCCATTCTGCTGAGCTAGATAGTTTAACCCATAACCCTATTTATAGTGAATGCTTGGCAATTGTGCTAATTTGTATGAGCGTACTTTTTCAAGTTGTTTGCCAACCAAACCCGCCAATCTGCCAATAGAACCCGTCTCTGTCCCTCTTTCGGTTAGAAAGGCAACCCGTTTATCTGACGTGCGCAAATGGCCACAACCATCCATCGGCGCTGCTGGCCGACGCTACGTGCCCACGGACACCTCGGCGCGTGGACGACCCAGGGACGACGACGCAACAGCAGCAGCTTCGGCATCACAGCAGCAATGACCGCAGATGCACCCACATTCGCTCACGATGACGACAGTGCGTACATTGGTGACCTGACGAACCTCGGTCTCGTCGGCGCCAAGAGCAATGGCGACGCGCACCGCGTGCTCATCGTCGGCGACGGCAACTTTTCGTTCGCGCGCGCGTTTCTCCGCAGCAACGAGCAGAAGATCGCATCAGGGGAGCTCGCTGTGACCGCAACGTCACTCGACACGCACGACGAGCTGCTGCAGATGTACCCGAACTCGGGTGTGATCCTAGACGAGTTGAAAGACGGCGGCGTGCGCGTTGTCCACAACGTGAATGCGACCAAGCTCAAGCAGTACCCGTCGCTACTGAATGCGACGACAGCAGAGCTAGCCGAGAGCTCCAGTTGCAGTAGCAGCGCACCTTCGCTCTTCGACCGCGTGGTGTTCAACTTCCCGCACTTTGCCGAGGGCGGCAGCAAGCGCAACAAGATCCACCGCCACCGGCAGCTGCTGCGCGAGTTCTTCCAGAGCGTGCACGACGTGCTCGCGCACGACGGACTCGTTTGGGTCACGCTCTGCGCCGGCCAGGGTGGCACACCACTGGACACCAAGCCGCGAGCGTGGGGCGACACGTGGCAGATCGTGCACTGCGCGGCCGATGCGGGCTTCATCGCGCGCAACGTGCACCTGTGTCCCGTGGAGAAGCTCGCCGAGCTGGGCTACTACTCGGTCGGCTACAAGCTCAAGGAGCAGGCGTTCTGGACACCTGACAGCCTCACGCACGTGTTCTGCCGCGAGGGACTGCTGGGCGTCAAGGCGCACTTCCCCATCGAGTGGACACGCGGCATCAGCTTCTGGACGCACGAGGGCTTCACGGAGGACAAGATGGCGGCGATTCTGCACGAGTGCTTCCCCGAGCCTATTGCTATGTCGTTCCACTTGACCGACACGTACGTGTGCCCCAAAACCAATCGCACGTCTGTGACCTACAGCGTGCACGTGAACTGCGACCGCACGGCGTTCTCCAAGGACCGCGTGAACGCGCGCACGCTGGACGCGATCACGCGGATAGAGAGCTCGGGCTTTGCGTCGTCGCGCGCGAGCTAATAAAGTTAACGCATTGTAGAGTACAAGGCTGTTTTCCCATTAAGTACAGTTACGGTGATGCAAAACTATGGTTACACATGGCAGGAAGAGCTACATACAGCTAAACGGCGAGCCCCATGTAGAGCAGCATGTTGGCGAGGTTGCCAACGACGTGCACGCCGCAGTGCCAAGCCGAGGACATGTCCTTGTTGGGTGCCTCGCGTGCACGCCGATAGCAGTAGGCGGTCTGGAGGATGAAGAGCAGGTAGACCGCTTGGTAGATGCGCTGCGCGCAGAACGCGCTACAATAGACGTGGTGGACGATCGCGAAGAAGACCGCACTCATGTCGAGCGTGCGCCGCCAGCCGAGCACCGGGTCGCGCCAGTAGTTGAGCGACGTGAGCAGCACGAGCAGTGCCACGGCCGCGCAGCTCCAGAGCTCGTGGCGCACGGCGAGGCAGACGGAGAAGCACGTCGTGAACGACGAGCGGAAGAGGCGGCTCGAGTACTGCGGCGGCAGCACGGGGGTCGTCGTTGGCGCTCGCTTGTTGCCCATGGTGCCGGGGATGGTTGAGTGTCTTGTAGCTCGTGCCAGCACGAACGAAAGTGATGCAGAAAATAAACACCTGGTGGCTTCGGATTCTCGCTGCGACAAGCGCTTTGGCGGCCACGGAGCTCATGTCATGCGGGAAACCAGGCGAGCCGTAATCGCACGAGGTCCATTCGAACACGCTCACTGGATATGATCGCTGGCCCAAATGACATGCTGACACCGCGGACGTGGTCCATTTAAAAAATCATCCCTCTCTTTGACCTGAGATTCAGAAATGAGTAGTCAGATCAGGGCTGTGTCGTGCTTCCCACGCGTGCGAGCAGCTCAATGTGAACTCCAAGAGCTCCTTTCAGCGTGAAAAACGCTTTGAGCTGCTGCTGCACAAGTCATCAAGTCGATGGAGGCTCGTCATGCATTCATTCTCCCATGATATGCTTGCTACATGTGATGAAATCCATGCATTTCGGTGGTACCTTGTCGTCTCTGTGTACGTATACGATCTGATAATTACAATATGGTGGTCAATCAATCAATAGGCCAATCACTCAAACCCCGCGTCGGCGTCCTTGTTCACGACGTACTCTTCCTCGATACGCTTGAGCACGATGTCGTGCAGCAGGTCGAGCGTCTCGTGGAACGAGTGCAGGTTGATCGGGATCTCCTTGAACGGGATCATGCCTGGCTCTTTCTCGTGCGCCTTGAGGTACGTCTGCACGTTCTGGAGGTTCGGGAACCCGACCTGCTGCGCCGTGTCCGTACGGTACCGCGGGTCGGGGCAGTGTGCCATGAACTCCCAGTGGCTCTTCTCGTCCAGTGTCAGGAGGAACGGCACAACAATGCCGGAGAAGCCGCTGGGTTTGCCAGGTGAGTTGTCGCTGTCGTTGCTCGCGTGCACTTGCACTGCGACCTCTTTCTGGTACAGCCGCGGGTCGATATGGAAGCCTTCGACGACGAGCGACTTGCCGTCCTTCAGGCACTTGTCAATGTCGGACGTCACGCCCTTGCGCACGACCTCGCAGTCGTTCTTGTACTCCTCGAGCAGCGCCTCTTTTGATGGGAACTCTTCGCTGTAGTACTGCGTCTCCTTTCGGCTATCGAGAGAGCATGAGCTGGTTTGTTAGTTTCGCATTCACAAGACCCAGAGTCACTATAAAGTGAATGCTCACCCTGAGAAGTTGCACATGAGCTCAAAGATGAGGTCCGTCTGCAGCACGCTCGATAGGTTGAGTCGATCTGCGAGCTGCACATGTACATGAGGGTCAGCATGCTGCAACATGCAGCAGGGTAGTGGGCAAATCACGGCACTCACCTTGGTCGCGAGCGTGGACTTTCCTGTGCATGACGTCCCTGCGAGAATGATTAGCAGCGGCACGCGGTTCCGGTGGAAACTGTGCAGGAAGGTCAGATAAATGATATGAACCTCAGTTTTCGAACTCTTCGAGCATGTTCAGTGCACGAGTTCGAGAAACCACGAGAATGGCGCACCTCGACATCATCCGGTAGCACGAGATATGCGTTTCGCCGTAACCAAAGACGAGCATGGTCTTGTAGAGGAAGTCCTCAAATTGCTCCTGCAAGAAGACAACACATGTGCATATGTGTAAATCGTCAGCAAGGGGGAGCACAATGTGTTGTCGTCACGCTGTCGTCACCTGCATGATGTCTGTCAGCCCCAAGTCGACCAGCGTCTAGAAAGCAAGAAAAGCGTGAGACATCCCATTGTATGAGTAGAGCTGGTATATGCTAGCAATATGGCAACTCTGATCTACGTACCCGCTTGAGATCGAGCGAGATCTGCACCGCGTCCTTCGAGTTGATCTGCTCATACGCACAAGGTTCCACACAGGTCAGCAATTACATCACAACCAAATACCGTCCGCCCCAAAGTGCATCAGTTACACACTCTACCATTGCCGTACCTTGGTGCTCACGAGCGCTCGACAGACTAGGTACCGCGAGAGCACGTAGAAGTGGTCGCCCACCCACACGCGCACTTTGACAAAGTCGTACTTAGACTGGTTGCGCTTCACGACGACCTCGGTGCCGCCCTCGGGGAAGCGCACGGGGGCTGCAGGTGGCAGACCGAGGGCAGCAGACGAGCCGCTGGAGCTCAGTGTGAGGCTCAGCGGCGGCTTCGAGTCCGCTGTCGGGGGCTTCCTGGCCGAAGAGCTCAGCATCTTCAACGCGCTTGCTTGTGCTCGTAAAGCGACGGTCGATCCTTGCTAACAACAACGAGAACGAGGGTTTCCCCTCTCATTTTGCAACTGAACAGCAATAAGCCAAAACTGTGAACGAACAATTGCTGAATAGCAACTATACGAATATCTATTGGTAGAAATCCTAGCTAAAATAACAAAAAAGTGATATGATTGGCGGAAAATTTGCTTGAAACAAGCAAGCAGAACGGGTGGAACAACCAACAGCTCCAAAGTCGAAAAGCTACACAACAGAAAGAGCCAAGATGAGCGACACGGAGCAGCACAAAAAGCGCAAGTTGGAGGAGGCGGTAGACAGCAAGCAGGAGGTGGTTACGCAGGAGAGCGCCATCTCCAATGTAAGCGACACCACCACGACGACGACCACCGTTGCGGCGGCCGTGAGGACCGAGCGCAGCGCCGAGAGCGATCAGCAGCAGATCGCGCGCGAGAAGGAGAAGATCATGAAGCTCCTTGAGCCGTTCTCACGCGAGCAGCTGGTGGAGATCCTCACGAGCGCGTAAGTGATGCATTTCCTTTGTTTGTGCTCATGTGTGTTGCTGTGTGCAAGCAATGGGACTGTGTGTGCGGTGATGGCGTTGCTATTCTTTGTTGTGGCGTGTGGTGTTTGATTGAAACCTTGTTGTGTTGTTTGCTGTTTTCCCTCTCTATGATATGCTGGCGCCTTGCTTGCTCTTGTGGCGTTCTCTCTCTTCTCTGTGTATGCGTATTACCGTGGGTATGTCGTGGTGCTTCTTGCTTCGTTCCATTCTTGTTGTCACTGTCGTTATTTCTGGTGCTCCCTCCCTTTGCCCGCCTTCGTCGCCCGCCGCTGCTTTGCATGTGTCTTGGATCGTAAAGAGCGTCTCAGTATGATAACATCTATAATGAAATCAAGACCGTAGCAAGTGCCGACGTGGCGCACCGCAAGGTGTTCATTCGAGGACTCGCGTGGGAGACGACAACCGAGACGCTCAAGGACGCGTTCAGCACCTTCGGAGAAGTCGAAGAAGGCGCGGTGATCTATGACAAGGCTACGAGCAAGTCCAAGGGCTTCGGCTTTGTGACGTTTATTGATATGGATGGCGCGCAGCGTGCGATCGCGAAGCAGACCGTGGAGATTGATGTGAGTTTGTGCTCTGTTGCATTGGATACTGAGATGCCAGCTCAAATACTCACTACGCAATCTTGTGTAAAATAGGGCCGCCGAGCAACGTGCAACCTGGCTGCGCTTCGTCCGCACTCGGATGACCACCAGCAGCCGTCCGCATCGCACCACCAGCAGTCGCACCACCAGCAGCGCCACCACCACCAGCAGCAACAGCAGCAGCAGCACAGCCAACCACATCAGCAACCTCGCGCAGTGGCTCAGCAGCTCCCAGCTGGACAAGCGCACACAGTGTACACGACGCCAGTCACGAACCAGATGTACCCGATGGTCGGCATGCAGGTGCCAATGCAGCAGCAGCCACCTCAGCAGCATCCTCACTACCAACAGCAGCCGCAGCAACAACAGCACCCAGCGAGTGGCGGGCCGTCGGACGAGGCGGACCGGAAGCTCTTTGTGCGCGGACTGTCGTGGGACACGTCGAACGATACGTTCCGTGCCGAGTTTCAGAAGTTCGGCGAGCTCGAGGAAGCGATGGTCGCCATCGACCGTAAGACGGGCAAGAGCAAGGGCTTTGGGTTCATCACGTACAAGCACAAGGCGTCGGCAGACCGCGCGCTGCAGCAGCCGCAGAAGACCATCGATGTACGTAGGCTTGCCATCTCTTTGGACTTCTTCTATTAGTTGACTGTGCGTCCTCACTTTCTTCTCCTTTCTCTATGCTCTTAGGGTCGAACAACGACGTGCAACCTGGCGTCGCAGGGTGGATCTCGCAGTGGAGGCAACGACAGACACAGCAATAGCGGCAACATGAGCGGCAGTGCTGGCAGTGGCAACGGGTACCCTGGCGCGATGATGCCGGTGATGCCCGCATCAGTGCCAGCGTACGCCGTGCCGATGTACACTGCGATGCCCGGGCCGTACGGCACGGTGCCGCCACCGCAGATGCAGCAGCAGCCGGTGCAATACAGCGCGTACCCAACGATAACAGCAGACCCGTACAACCCGCAGGTCTATGGCGCCGTGGCCGCGCCACAAGCTGTGCAGTACTACCAGAACCGCCCGCCTCCAGCGTACCAGCAGCCAAAGCCTCCAGCTCCGCAGCGCAAATAGGATTGGAGAGATGAAGGTGCTTGATATGAAGCGCGGTTTTGATTTACAGAGTTGCCTAACTACCTGATCTCTAATGGCAAAGGCTCTCTCTTTATACCTAAAGCCCAGCACTGTTCTCTAACCCATGGACGAGCAGCTCGTTTGTAAATGATTGGACGTGGTCACATCGTTTTCTATTTGTCGGCAATCGCTTTCCTGTAGGCTGCCACGGAGAGTGCGCATTTGGTCTCGCTACAGAGGTCGGCTTTCTCGACGCTGCTCAGCTGTTCAAGCAGATAGAGACTATAGAGTGAGCTCCTATTGTTCGTCACACACCCAGCGTGTCAACACAGAGAAAACGAGCCTTACCTTGTCGAAGAAGAGCAGCCCGGCGTGCTTCTCGATGACGTCGATGGGCGCCAAGAAGTCCACGAGCGCCTTCTTCTCCGAGATAGCGCGGTTCGGCAGGATGAAGCCGGCGCTCGCGAACGAGCCGTCGCGCCTGCGGCCGAGCACGACCTTGAAGAAGTGCGTGGGCACGGCCACGGCGTCCGGCGGCGTGCCCACGAGCGGGTACTTGACCTGGTACTCGCCTGTCTTCTTGTTTTTCTGCATTACCAGCCAACCAAAGTGTCAATCCAGCAAAATAGGCCAGGCAGCACTCAAGAAGACGTAACTATCGTACCGTTGGCAGAAAGAGCGGCCCCGTGACGACGTAGAGCCCGTCGAACTGGCCCGCGAGATGGCGCACGAAGCCCTCGAGGCGAGACCAGTAGCCGCGGTTGAAGCCCACGCCCACTTGCGGCGAGATGTTCGTCATGAGGAAGCTCTCGTTCATGGCCGCCTGGGAGTTCGTCATGTCACCTGATGCATGAAATGCGGATCCGACAGTGTTGAGCATCGTAAAATTGACTCAAGCATCGTCATTGTATCAGCAACACAGTCAGCTACGCACGTGCGGGCGCCAGGTGGCCCTTGTCGTAGCCGCTCTTGAGGAACACGTTCGGGTGGATGCGGAACTGCTCGGGCGTCTCGGCATCGATCGTGAAGTTGGACTTCGTGCGGTCCGTGTCGTCCACCACGCGCAGCGAGTCCCTGGTCAGATACTCGAGCACCCAGGCCGCATTGCGCGTTCTGTGCATGCAAACGAAAAAAAGCGGACTTGGTAACGGCAACTACTTGGTGTCATCTCAACGGTATAGCTGCTCATTGCAATGAAGAGCAACTCACCTGTAGTCGTACGACACCACGTAGCCTGACCGCACGTGCACGTTCGCGCTCGACGGCGACCCGTAGCGCAGCGCCTCGTGCTGCAGAAACTCGCGCGACTGCCTTGCGCTGTCTGGGTACGTGTGCGTGCGATCTTCTGCGCTGTCTTCGTCAAGTTTCCCAAGCGCGAAGAACACGCTGAGTGAGCCAATACTGATGCCCAGCGCGACGCCTGTCAACGTTGAGCTGCATGATCGTTCAACCATGTAACGCAGTCGGATGCCGAGTTAGAAGGCGGCACACGTGGATGCAAACGTGGCGGGTTGCACTAGTGGTTGCCTACCGCAGGTTGCGGACCGAGAAGGCCGCTCGGAAGCACGGCGGTGACTGCTGCTGCGAGGAGCGCCGTCCTCGTGTTGTCATGCTCGCGCGAAGGTGATCAAAAAGTAATAATTTGCGCATCAAAATGCGTGGTATTTCTGTAATTTTTGTTTTTATCACAAAACGAACAGTACAATCCGTTTAGGTGCGATTCGTGGCTGGCTGGAGGAAGAGACGAGCGGGTCAACGCGAGCAGGAAGCGACACACAATCGCACGAGCTCAAGCAACAAGGAGGCAAGCCGGCTACGATGTCGCGCAAGAACAACCGCAACAAGATCAAGGCCCAGTACGAGCTGGAGGTGCGTGCGCTGCCGTCTCTGTATGGTATTCTCTTGGTGTGTGTGGACGTGGAGCTCACTGCGTTGGTTGTCTGCGCAGGTCGTGAAGGAGAAGGAGCGCAAGGAGAAGCTGCAGATGAAGCGCGAGCGAGTACGTTGCCTGCGATTGCTGCTTGTGCATGGGCGCGCAAATGACAATGTGGAGTTCGTAATGTCTGCTCAATCGCTTACGCTTTTGTGTTGTTGCTCTTGCCTGCTGCAGAAATCGAAGAAGGACTCGACGATGGTCGTGAAGAAGGTGTCGAACAAAGTGCTGCGACGAATGAAGATCCGCAAGCAGGAGCAGGAGGCGAAGGGCGAAGTGAAGGCGGCCAAGCCAGAGAAGATGGACACCAAGGAATAGATCATACATCATGCCATTCACATCTTACTGCTGCATCTCGTCGCTTCGTAAACGAATTGATATACGCTCTTGAGTTTTCATTCGAACCTTCAAGCAGACTACTTCACAGTCCTTCGAGGCAGCCGGACATGAAGCTATCGCGGTGCTCAATGTCCTGTAGCGTCTCCTGCAGATGGACAATTACATGGGCATTATGATCACTTACTTCGCTTCCAAGAGCTACGCACAGCAGCATGAAAAACCTCCCGCCACGTACCCGCACAATGGACTCCAGCAGCCCCCTCCACGCGTCTTCGAGGACCTGGACGACCAGTCAGTCACGATGTTAGAGCAACACCAACACAGCCGTTACGCCACCAACTAGTTCACGCACCGCCGCCTTGCGCTCAATGTCATTTGCTGTCGAGAAGATGTCGCCGACCACGAGCGACACCGTGCTGCACGTGCCAAGTCGACTCGCGGGCTTGTTTTGTAGCAGCAGCGGCTCCTTCTCCCTGGGCTTCACGGGCAGTGCCGTAGTTGAGGTCCCGGACGCAAATTCGAGCGCCTTGTGGCGACTCGCCTTGGAGAAAAGCTGCTTGCCCATGTACCGGTCGCTCGCGGAGATCTCTTCGCCATTCAGCCGCAGCGTGTTCTACAGAGTCACACAACAGCAACAACAAGGACACCTAATCAGAAACGACAACGAGCTCATAGCTAGGCTTCAAATGAGCTTCGTACGCTTATCCGGGCTCCGATAAACCGCCTGAGCAGCGCCTTGGAGCAGATCGGGTTGCTCGAGATGAAGATCTATCCGCAGTCATCCCACAATGTCTATCAGGTTAGTCCCAAGACCGAGACTAGCAAGCGAGCATTATACAGTACCTCTTCAGCCTTGGTCCCCAATGACGCGAGCCAGAGCAGCTGGTCGAAGGACGTGAGGTCGTTGTGCGCAAAGTTGAGTCGCCTCAGGCGCCCAAAGAGCTTGAGGTTCGCGCTCGTGGACGCCGTGGCCGCCGCCGCCACCTTATCCACGTGGACGTACCGGAACGAGATCGCGTTCACGAGCGCGTGCACCTTGGCGCTCTCGAGCACCTCGAGCGCGTCGCCGTAGACCACGAGCACGCGGTACTCGCCGCGCACCTCGATCTCCGAAAAGCCCGTCTTGTTGTTGTGGACAGTCGGGTCCTCGCGGCTCGTGGGTTTGATCTCGCGCTCTTCATACCCAATGGGGATGCTATTCGTTTGTCCTCCTTTATTGCTGGACGCTGAGCCACCCCAGGATGTCGCGAGGCTCAGATCCTTGAACGACTTCGCTGAGCTCCCTCTGTGGCTCGAACCGGAAGAGCTCGTGAGCTTGTCGCGGCGCTCCCAGAGCGTCTTGGCGCACGCGATCGCGTGCGCTCGATGCGCCTCCTCGAGCTCGTCGCGCTCCTTGCTCACGCCTTTCGTCGCCTGTGCGTAGAGCGCCATGGCCTCTTTGCGCTCCGAGGCGCTCAGGGGCTTGAGGTCCAAGTTCTTGAGCACGGGGAAGCTGCAGATCATCTTGGCGCGGTACTCGCTCTTGTTCGACTCGCACACCGTGTTGCCGTCCAGCCGCAGCTCACTGATTGACGTCACCTGGGCAATAGATACCGTACAGCTGTTATTCGTAGCTCCTCACTTAATCAACCACTCTCAGTCAATCATTCTCTAGCTGATACAGTACTCAACTGGAAGCAGCGGGTCGAGGGCCTCGAGCGTCTCAATCTTGTTGTTCGACAGGAAGATCCGCTGCAGCGATGGCAGCTTCCCGATCTGCCCGATGCGCTCGATCTGGTTGCGCCGCAGGTTGAGCTCCGTGAGCAGCTTGAGCTTGTCGATGCTCTCGAGCGTCGAGATGCGGTTGCCGCCGAGGTTGAGCACGCGCAGCTCGCGAAGCTCGTTCAGGTTCTGCATCACTTCAATGTCGTTACTGTGCAGGTCGAGCACGTCGAGCTTCTTGAGGCATTCGAGGCTCTCGATCGTCTTGAGGCGGTTCTTGCCGAGCATGAGCACGCGCAGGTTGGGCACGACGCTAAAGTTCTCGAGTTTCTGTGCAGAACCAGCAACAACGTGAAGGTAAGGAAGCCTATCAGTGTTGGTCTGGAAGAGTAGTATGTTAGTGGTTCAGTCGTGTGTGCTTAAATACCTCGATGCGGTTGTTGTAGAGGTCGAGGAAGATGAGATTGGGCAGCCCAAGCAGGTTCTCGATCTTGCGGATTGAGTTGTTCTGCAGGTTGAGCAGCCGCAGCATCTGCTCGCCCTCGAGCAGCGGGATCACCGGCAGGTTGCGCCGGTCGAGGTTCAGCCGCTCCGAGTTGGACGCCTTAAACTATGAGAGGTTTCATGAACACGCACGCACACGGAGAAGCTGAGGCTACACGCGCTTCAATGGCAAATGCTCATAGAAACCCATTTACCTTCTGATTGCGGTACACGATCGGGACTCCCGGGATTTCGGTCGTCTCTGCGAAGTAGAGCTAATGGCACCACAGCCAACCATTTTGTATCCATTGCGTTGATCGACAAGCCAGTAATTGAGAGACCAAGGACAGTACTCGTTCGATACTGAAGTGCATACCTCTTGCTCGCTCTGATCAGGATTCGCATCAGCAGCAGCCGCTCTCAAGTTTCCTTGGATGCTCGGCCCGCCATTCTGAGGCTCTTGTGCAGATGGCACAGACTTGCCCAGCGGTGCATTCGCACGGATCGACAGGTCGGCCGTCTTTGGTTTCTGGATGCTGTTGCCGCTGCCTCCGCGCTCGAGCACCAGCGACCGCCGATGCAGCATCTACAGCAGGGTGTACAGTTGGTACGGTGGCGATGAAATCAGCATACCAAGAGGCATGAAATACGAGCGCTTGAGTGCAATTGAGAGCCATACATCTGTCGCCATCTCAAGCGAGTTGCTGAACGCCTCAGGCGATCGCCTGGTATGCGGCAATTTAATGACAAGTAGACGCTTCAAGTTGATAGTAGACGCAGAGCAACACGAAACGAAGTGACGTACCGGACGTATCCGCGGACTGTGGAGAACGGTGAGTCTTGTTGCGGAAGCTGTCGATTCTCCATCGTCTGCTTGATAACGGAAATCGAACATACACACGCGACAGTGGTAGTGTGAGGAGTATGCGAGCCCCTATGGATAGATCAACATCTTTGAGGCGTACATCTCCTGCTGTCGCTGGCCGATTGGCAAGATCTGCGATGGACAGCTGACGGTCTGTGCTCTGTCTCGGCTATCAGTCATTTGCACACAAGTCGCACAAAAGGATTAGTCACGCAGCCACAACAGCAGAGCCACCCTTGCCTTGTACACAAGACCGACCAATTCAAAGACCGATCGCCGCTGCTGTTGCTGTGATGGAGGCGGTTGGAGTCGATCTGGCTGGACGTTTCGCACAACGGGTGAGATGCTTGGGCTACTTCGTCGGGCAGTGCCTGTGTAGTACCCTCTCGCCGCCGCTGCTGTTGCTGCACTCCTGCTGCTCTTGGTGTCGTCCGCGAATCCGTGCTTGGTCCAGCGCAGGTTTTGTGCGAAGTTGCGCGATGTGACCTTGCGTGGGTTGGATGGAGCTCTCGACACGGAGGTGGTGCGGCCTGGGTCGTGGATCTCGGGGAAATGGCTGATGGCGGGGACAGCAGACGCGCCTGTGGCGACTGGCAGCACTCCCAGTGGTGCTGCTAGCCCAAGTGGCGACGCTGACCACTTCTCAAGCGCTGGCGAGTTGCCGCCTTCAGAAACGTCAGTAGATCCAAGGAGGCCGCGCATGCTGCCGTGCGAGTCGTCCTTGACCGGCGCGAGCTTCTCCTTACGCGCGGCGGCGATCTTGCTGAAGAGCCCGAGCGACACGCCGCCATCACTGCGTCGAGGGCCGGTGACTCCGCCGCCCAGTGGTGTCGTAGCAGCGAGGCCGGTGGCAGGCAGCGCGGACGCGACGTTGATCCCTGCAGCCGGGTCCATTTCATTGGATGCGCGGAATTCAGGCTTGCGACTCGGAAGTGGGGAGCTCTATAGATGTAGTATAAAGGTGTTTATGTGCTGTAGAACAGATAATCTCTCTATTATTTAGAATCGATAAAAACATACCCACTACAAATCTGTGCATGTCAAAATACGCACTATAGCAGGCTTCCTGTTTTGTTGAAGTTGCACTGTCCGCGTCCTTTCGCGCTCATTGGATCACTACCTTGAAAAGATACGCTTTCCATCTCTCCATTGCGCTCTCATCATGCCAGCATCAGCAGCACATGGATCGGTACACGCGCTGCTGCTGCTGCTGCTACTGGCGTTGAGTCTGCTGACGGCGCCTACCACTGCGAGCACGGCCGCAACGGTGCTGAGCTGCAACGAGACGAGCGCCACGCAGGCGAGCATCGCGCGCTGGACGTCGCTCACGGTCACGGGCTCCACGTTCTCCCGCGACTGTCAGTGGCCGATTGCAAATGTTTATCATACTCATTGTGCAAGAGGCTCAATGCTTGGAAGCTCACATTCTCTTAATTGTCTCTCTCTATGTGTGTATATCTTAGCGCATGCCGCCGCGGTGTTCAACGACGAGATCTGGATGGTCGGCGGCGTCTCGACGTCCTACTACACCAAGCGCCTCGAGAAGACCACGACGCGCTCGGACGTCGTGCACTCGCGCGACGGCGCCACGTGGATCGAGGTGCTCGAGGAGGCACCGTTCCGCAGACGCTACGGCCACTCGCTGACCGCGTTCACGGACCCGAGCGACGGCGCCGAGCGCCTGCTACTCATTGCTGGGTTCTCCCCCGAGCCAGGGATCGACATCTGGATGTCCAAGGACGGAGGTAGGTGCGCAGACTTCTACTAATCTGTGAAGGCTCCAGTGAGTATGAGCTGCTCATTGTGGTGTGTGTGCTAGTAACGTGGGCGGAAGCAACTACGACTGTGCCGTGGGAGGGACGAGGCTATCACTGCACAGTGGTGTTTGACAGCAAACTGTGGATCCTGGGCGGCAGTCCGATGAACAACGACGTCTGGTCCACCGCGTCCGTAATTACTGGTGCGTAGAGACATGGCCTAATGCAACGTCAGTCATAATGATCTTATGAGTATCGCGTACCGGCCTCTATGTGAACCAACGCAGGAACGTGGACGCGGCAGCAGAACGTGCCCTGGACGCCTCGTGCGGCCCACGGGTGTGCCTCGCACACGGTTGTTGGAAACGTGACGCAGGGCGACGCGTCGAGGAAGCAGTTCCTCTTCCTCATGGGCGGCTGGCGAGAGACGTCGCTCAATGACGTGTGGAGAATGGACGCGGCAGGTATAATGTGAAAAACTAGAGGAACTCACACAATAGCTACTCAATAGAAACTAACACGCACTTCCTAACCCTTACCCAGGCTCCTGGACGCTCCTAACTGAGGCCGCGCCCTGGAAGAAGCGCGCGTGGCACTCGGTCGTGTCCTTCGACTCGCGGACGATCGGGGACGTCTCTCTGGGGCCGCGGCTGTGGCTCATCGGCGGCGGCATCGTCGGCCGCGGCATCACCAAGATGTTCCCGTACTCGGACGTGTGGTTCACGCGCAACGGCAGTGACTGGTACGAGGCGAGCTCGGACGCATCGGGCATCTCGACGGCCGAATGGAGCATGGTCTCGACGCGCGACAAGGACGTGTGCACGGGCAAGTGGGGCCACGCGGCTGTGGCCTTCCACCGCAGCGTTCCGCGCGTCTACTACTGCAGCCCGACGTGCGTGAGCCGCACGAACACCACGAGCTTCGCGAATCAGCTCATCCCCGTGTGCGACCCCGCGCGGTTCCTGCCGGACGCGCCTGTTCTGCGCACGATCCTGCGCGGCAGCAGCGTCTCAACCGTGACGTTCTACCCGGACGGCTGCGAGCTCTGCCCTGGAGAGAGCTCTAGGTACGTGAACGCGACCAAGGTACCCGCGCTCTTTGTGATTGCCGGGAATGTGGGCGCACAGAAGGTCAAGGACGTGTTCCAGAGCACGGACGGCAGTGAGTGATGGTCTCTTGACTCCATTTTCCGTTGCTGGCCACACAATCCGACTGACCCCAAGAACACGTTACGATGTGCTGTTGGCTGGCTGTTTGCTGCTGCCAAATGACAGTGTTGTGTGAGAAGAACGGCGTGATCTGCTCCGGCATGGGCGTGTGCACGCTCGGCGGCAACTGCCTGTGCAACACGGGCAAGCGAGGCTCGTTCTGCGAGAGCGACCTGGACTACACGATTTTCGACACCTGTGCGTGGGCTGTATTGCCTTTATTTGTGGTTCATGGCTGGTGACTTGGTCTCTTTGTATGGCTTCATATGACTGATCCATTGCATGTGTATGCTGCTTGTTGCTAACTTGACCAGCGAGCTGCTTTCCAGAGACTGCGCTCGTGCTCGCGGAGACACGGAGTGATGGTGCTGGAGCGTCGACCATTGAGCCGAGACCGATCCGTGACATTGCGGTCGGCGACCGCGTGCTGGCGCTGGACGCGGCTGGTGCGCCTGTACTCTCGACGGTCTACTACATCCCGCACGACAGCGACCCAACTGCCGCTGTGCGGTTTCTCCGCGTGGTGCACGAACCAGTCAGCCGTCGTCCGCACAAGGTAGAGGATCGCTCTGGAAGTGATGAATGTTTCTGCTGGTGGTGGTGGTGGCCATGTCCCCCCTCTCGCTCGTATTGACTGACACACGCACAGCCGAGTCTCACGTGTGATTGCTCTGTACGTTCTCTCATGTTGTGAAAAACGACCATGTGACTTCATAACACAGCCGGAACTCGTGGCGCGCGAGCAGGTCCTGGAGATCACGCCCGACCACCTCATCTTCTACGATCCCAGGCCAGAGGCGGCGGGTGATAGAGGAGCAGATGGAGATCCGGCGTGCACGGCCGAGCGTGTGGATGCAGACAATAGCAGCATGGGACTGCGACCGCAGCACCAAAAGGCCGCTCGCCACCTGGCAATCAACAACACGATCTTCGTGCTCGACCGATCAGCGAGAGACGGCTACGGCAGACTTGTCGCGAGCCGCGTCACGCACATCGATGAGGTGGTGCTGCGACGCGGTGCGCTCACGCTCTACACGACAACGGGCAACTTGTTTGTCGACGGCGCGCTCTGCAGCAACTTTGGCGACTACTACCCGATCCTAACGCTTCCTGGGATGCCACAACAGCACGGCGGTCGTCGAGATCTGCTGCCGTTTGCGCTCTTTGCGGCACACCGGCTGGCTTTCGCGCTGCTTCCGAGCGACAAGACCGCGCGCGTAATGCGCTGGCTCATGAACACCTTGGTGCTGCCACTGCTGCGATGGCTGTGCGTCCAAAACAGCTGGTTTCTGGGCTGAGCTGTTCTGTGTTTGACCTGTCAATCATTGCTAATCGATTGTCCAGTTGCCACGGAGCGTTCCAGGAAACAGGTGGCATGGATGACTCGAAGATCAGAAAGTGAGCCACGTGGCAGCCACAAGAAATGGATACGAATTTGTAAAAGCGGCAGGCAGTAATATCCAAAACGTGTAGAAGACGAAGTGGGTCACAATCAAGATTGCGCTTGGCGTAAAGGCCTCGTAAAAAGCAACAATCGGATGACCTAGATGACTGTAGAGTATCAATCGAGTGAGCTCACATACCCTAGTGATTGCTCTCTAGCATTTCACAGGGTGTCTGAGCAGCGGACAGACACTTGTGCGTATTCTACGACGCTGGAAATCTTCAACGCGTGTTAACAGGCATAGGAACCCAAGCTCACCAGCCATGTAAAGTCGCTTCGAATGCTCTGCAGCGGCTCTGAAGCTTCTGCGAGTGCATCTGCCACTCAATAATGTGATTGTTGACGCGGGACCCGGACCTTTTGCCGTGCGCTCATATAGCCGCAGCCTGCCATTTCGACACTTTCGCTTCACGCTCTGCCTGTGCTCAACGTAGAAGCTGTCAACAATAGTATCTGGATAACGTTACAGACGAGATCGGATAAAATCCGCAACTGGTGGACAAACAAGTCAGTGAACCGGCTCGATGGAAAAAAGAACAACAAAATATGGCTTCGTTTCGTTTTAGATTTTTAGCCAATCAGATGCTCCAAGGAAGGCTCGCAATTCATCCGCTGCGCTTTCGGCGCATTGCCCGTGAACACACCACGTGGCGTGCTGGCAATTGCGCCGAAGACGCTCAGCGGCTGCATTGCCATGCATTTATAGCTTCTGGGCTTTCATTCGCGAGTCGCACGGCTGGATATTCATAGACTCACAGGTGAGGAATGAGACCGAGCGCACTACATGCAAGCGCGCTCATTTGCGCTCCTGCGGAGACCATGTGCTCACGTGGTGCTGTCGCGAGTGGGATAAGAATGGACAGCGGTTGGAGAATTGGTGCACTGTCGCTGTTGATTGACGAGGCTTTTGTCTAGCACAGCGGCTCTTTTTGCTTGCTTGCGGTGCATCCATCTGTTCGTGAAAGACTGGACGCACTTATCCGTTAGCTAATACTCTCTTTACTTCCCTTTCACAGCTCACAATATACCTCCTATTGCACTATGTATATATGCATTGCGTCTATATTATCCTATCTAATATTCCTACTGGGTTGGATACCCATATTGAAAGGGTCTTGCTGTCCCACATCTATCAATACCCATCCGCTTTCGGCGAACACGGCTGGAAAGACGGAGCAATCGCACGCTTTTTCCGGCTTGCTCCTCATAGAGACGCCTCTTGGTGCCTTGCGCTCTCTGGGCCGAAAAAAGAGGAACAGCTGAAGATGCCTCGCTCTTCGTCCTCACAATCCAATTTGCCTCACAAGCACCACCACTCACTCAACACAAGCAAGCAAGCAGTTATGAGCATGTTGGGCAAGCGCTACGCCGCCGAGATCTCGTCGCAGATGGAGGCGTGTCTGACCGAGTACTACCGCCAGGAGTGCCTGCGCTCACTCTACAAGAAGCAGGAGCGCCGCGACCTGTGGGAGTACCCCATGCAGCACCACAGTAGAAGCAGCAGCAGCAGCAAACAGAAGGGCGTGTCATTCGCCATGGCGCCCGAGATCATCGGCCGCGCGGACCCGAGCGTCGACCGCAGCCCCATCGACGTGTCGCCCATCTCACAGCTCGAGCTCATGCTGCTGCTCTCGCAGCGCACGTTCCCGATTCAAGCGTGAGTCCAAGGCGAGTCCGTCCGTTCAAGCTGTCAACCTCCCTCCCTGTACAAAAACACCAAGAACAAGAAGCACTCAAGCGCGACACCCGCGCGTATACAATAGACGCCCACGACGAAGACTCGGATGTACCAAAGTCTAGAGAGGACCGACCGTATGGCCATGCAAGCGCTGCAGTCCGTATTTATCGCCCACGAGCAAGAACGAGCTCCAGGGCACGAGACCATCATCGTCAATAGATCCAAAGAGGATGGTCAGATTACTGTTTGATGTAATACAATGAAGTCACTCGTTTGCTGAGCAATGTTGATCGTCTTGCCTGCCATTATTCCCTTATACATCGCATGGTAATCCCAGCGCATGAGCTCTCTCGCGCATGGCGACCGCGATCTTCTTCACGCCACACACAACGATATCATGACGCAAGATTGATGGATTCAGATCGTGCGCATGACGCAAGGGTGGTGACTGGCTGCGCCCCCAAGAGTCGTTGTGCATCGAAGATTATTGCGCAACTCTTCTCAGAAGATACACGTCGGAAGAGAAACATCACCAGAAAGAAGTGGGAAGCTTCTGTGACAGAGAGTGGCAATTGTGCCTGGAGCTCTTGGAGTCCATGTGCTTGTAGTGCGCCTCGTTATGCTTCTGAGGCCATACACCGTCGGTGTCTCTTCGTGCTTGTGATAGGCGCCAGCACCACGGTCTTGTTTACAAGATCGCAGCACAGTACACTGCTGGTCAAGAAAAATCGCACATTTGTATTTTTGCGATAACTTTTGATCTGTTGCGAGTTGAGCAGTGCTACTTAGATATGTTGTGCGCGTCAAGCAGTTACACAGTGCTATAACAGCAGCGTGGCGTCTTTCT
>JAADXK010000082.1:0-48067 GCA_023337805.1 Globisporangium barbulae | reverse complement strand
TGAGCATTGCCCCGCTTTCTGTTGAGCAGCTCGCCCAATAAAACCTTTGATTTTCTATGTCTCTATATCTTGTCAAACCTTTCGTATTTTATCAGTTATGCGCTCTCAAAAGTGTTGACTATTGGGAATAATGCCTGTATTGAGAATGGTGAGTGTATTCGCCCTTTCTTTCGCGTGTGTGGACAACACTTGTTGGAAGTGACAAACCGCCTGCTTGCTTGCTACAGATTGTTTTGCTTGTGTGTGAGGTAGGAATCAAATGCAAGTCACTTGCTCTGGTCCCTGTGGTCTACTGGCCCAGCGAGGCGCGAAGCGTCGAGTGAGTGGGAGCAAATACAGATGCAATGTTCAGTGTTCACAAGCATACCAGTTTTCTGCGTATTGTCAGCTGGTGGTGCTTTGATGAGGTGACCTGGGTGGCACCATCCAGTGTGTCGTGCGCGTTGTGGGGGCAGCCAGCAATCGAGTCGAGCAGCGCGAGTCTTTCCGAAAAAAGTGGATTGCCTGACGCGTTCCGCCGTCAGGAGATCCAACCTTCTTCTCATATCATGCTGCTGGGCTGATGAGGCTGATGGGAGCTCTTGATCCAGGCATGGCACCCCGAAAAGCTCACTGAACAAGATCTTCAGGTCTCCATGGAGCCACTTGGTACAGCCTGTACGTCTCATTTGAACCGTGTTGTCTTCGATTATGCTCTCTACCTACAAACTCTATTCGTGGTTGGTTCATTGGCGTTTGACTGTACGAAGGATTGGAAACCCACGACAAAGCTGAGCTGGGCTCAATGGATCCGTTCGTCCTTGTATTCATTTTGGTCAAAGCGACTTGTAGACTGTTCTCTCTCAGTTTCTTGATTCTATAGGTGAGAGAGGCTCGCCCTGCCGCATAAATAATCTCTAGTGGGGGGGGGCTGTGGACTGGTCTCTCGCGCTCTATCACTATGTGGCTGTCTCTATGTATGTAGGTAGTGTCAGTGTGTGAGAGCTGGTAATGCTCTCTCTATTGGGTGTCCGTTTGTGTGAAGGCCAGTGGCTCTACGCTCACCATTCAAAGTTGAACGACAAGTCTGGGAGCTGGATTGGTGGGAGGTCTCGCTGCTACTCAGGGAATACATACAGCACCGCGAACGATTAGTTCTGAGCCACAAATCAATCTCGATACTTTAGTATCAAACAACGCCAGGCGTACCTTAAAGACATCGCTCTCGTGCTCCGCGTGCCGCGCCTGGTGGTCTCTGGCAACCATAATATCGCTCTCAAGCGCGCGATTCTCCCGTTCGAGCGCCATGCGCTCGTTCGTGACCTCGAGCACCTGGTACTGCAGCTCCAGTTCGATCGCGAGCTGCTTGAGCTGCACCATCTCTGCCTGTAAGAGCAACGCAATCGATCAATAAGAAACATGCGTCAGCCAATCGCTCACTCCATACGACTGCATTCGAGAAGATATCGATACGCGGTTCGTACTTTCTTGCGCTTGACGAAGCGGCGCTGCGCCTCGCGGTGCTTGGCCTTGCGCTCTTCCTCGGACGCCTTGCGGGACGTGGTGGACGTCGTGGAGCCTGCCGGTCGCGGGATCGAGAGCGAGAGCGGCAGCGAGTGGATCGGCAGCTGAGATGACGACGAGGAGGCTCCAGACTGCACGCCAAGGCTGCTGCTGCTGTAGTGGTGGTGACTGTTGCTGCTACTGCTCGACTGCTGCTGCGGCGCGTGGTGGTGCGAGTATAGCGAGCCGAAAGTGCGCGGGGACTCCTCCTTGTAGCGCTGCGGCCCTGGCGGGAACGCCGAGTAGCTGTGGAACGACATGAGCGACGGAAAGTGCTGTTGCTCGACCGACGAGAGCGTGCCAGCCGGGTAGTCGTGATCCGAGATCGGCCAGTTGGATCGAAGCACGTTCTGTTCCATCAACATTGTTTCTTGCGCAAGCAGCGTTCGATCGCTGCTTGGGCTCGGGTAATTGGTGACTGACTGCCGACAGAGGCTGCTGGCTGGACTGACAGACAGTGTGACTGAGTGAACAAATGCGGAGGCGAGGGCTCGCTGGACAACCGGGTGGCTCTTACTCAGCTTCTTCGGTTGATGATGCAGCTGATGCGGGTCGACGAACGCGCGCCAGTCTGGAAATGAAACTTGAGCAGAGGGATGCGCACTGATACGGAAAGAAGGCGTCGCCGCTCTCTCTCTCGTGTCCGACTGGCTGGGCGTTGCACACCGCTTCCACTGGCTTGGCTAGGTGGGTGAATCAGTGAATGAGAACACACGGCGTGGTTGGTTGATTTCGGAGACTGCCGTGTGTTGTGTGGGGTAGCGAAAAGAGCTACTCAACATCGGCTGGTCCGTCTTTGTCACGTGGCTGAAATCCAGATGCCCTGACGTAATCTAACAAAGTTGGACACGACGGCGGCGATTACGGTCGAGACCATCGACACCGCGAGCCTGAGGCTTTCGTTTGTTGCTGTCGTCTGGTTGGGACTGGTAAGGTTTGCCTTGGTTGTGCGCTCTGAACGATGAGTGAGCGATGAGGAATGCCTGCATGTGGGTTCTGTTACATAATCTATTTGAAAAAGAGATAAAATGGTGAATGTGAGTACAATTGTTTGCTCGCATGAAAAAGTGTCGCATTTTCCAACTGAATACATCGGATTCGCAAGGTGCCTACGAACGAACGCGTGTCGCTTCTGAGTGGCAAATCGATACCGTCTTGCAGCGCCAAAGGAGTTCGAGAAAGATGGAGGCTGTAGGCGCGTTCCTCGCAATCCATGCTGCTCACTCGTCATGTGTAGAGGGTAACACATTTTGCGACGTTCAGTCCCTCTTTTGAAGAAATTTACGCGGTCAGATCACGATTTTTCTACAAAAAGTGGTTTGAACCAGCGAAATCGAGCCGGTCAGCCATCTGATCTATCAGATCGTGTCCATCTCACGTCCATCTTGGTCTCAAACGCTCGCTCGCAACTCGTGTCATTGCGCTTCCGTATGCACTTCCAAAGTGGCACCTTTCGGCTTCCGAGTTGGCTTCTTGCCCACGCTCCTACTCAAGAAGCCCATACATTCTCCAACCTGTTTCCGAATTTCTAGTTCTCACGAAATAGAGTTGTATCATTTCAAGTGAGCCCTCCAAAAGTTTGTTAACCCACCAGGAAATGTGACCAACTGGAGGTCCGCGGCGAAATACTTTGAGCCCCAGCTGCTCGGCTGCTTGGTCCGGCTCGCTCACTCGGTCTCTGTTGTCTGGCCCTGGGTATGGACGGACGAAGCGCAGTCCACAAGGTCCAAAACCTTGCTCGACTAAGCTCGCGCCTGAGCAATCGAGCCCAGGTTCCGCCTCGCTCGTTGCTTCGTGCACAATTCAAGCACTGGTTGTGTTTTGAGAGGCGAAAGCGTCGATCGGCTTGGCACGCGCGCATGGCGCTCCGTCCATTGCAAACAGTTGGCCTTTGCGCCGCTCTGTCTCATGCGTTTTGATGAGCTGAGCTGCTCGTGCTCTGCACGCCAGACGGCAAGCTGTTTCTGTTTCTGTGGTGTTGTTTATGTCGAGTCGATGTCTTTGGTGTTGCGCGACTGTCCATGTTTTTTGGTCGGGCCGATCCGACAGTCATTAGCTTTTACGATTGTTGATGCGCATGGCTTGGATGCTTCAATACAGTATCCACTTCTCTCTCGCTTTTGGCAGATCTCGTCATTGATCCCACGAGTGTCTCGATTCAAGGGCGTGGCCGCAAGGCAAGGCAGACAGCAGGCTCGCCTGAATGAGATCCATCATCCAGAGGGAACAGTGGCACGAGTGTCTCTCGTGGAATAGAGGCTTTCCAATCCAAGAGCGGCGTCCAATGTCCAAAGCTAAAGCAGTTGCTGCCTAAAGCGTGAGCACTCTGTTCTTGCTGCGCGACATGAAACTCAAAGGGAGAGGAGCAATCAAAGCTTGCGCGCACCGCCCTCACAAGTGGGTTGAGATCTTTTCGCCAAGGTCTCTCCCTCTCTCTGAGTTTGTATGGCTGCGACCACTTGGGTAATGGCCGATTCACTATCACAATCGCATGCTCGGGTGTGGTTTTGTTCGCCCAGCGAACACTCACAAGTAACCGGAGGGAGCACCAGAAGCTCCGTGTTCTCGTCCTTTAGGACGTAGTGGCGAACCGCGCATGCAAGTCGGTTTTGTGGCCACGCTGAGAACTCGATCTTGAGCAGCACCTGGCGCAGCTTGATCGCCGAGCGTGCGAGCATTTTATTCGTTAGCTATCTAAAAAGAGCTCGTCGAGCCACCTCCGCGACGCTGGAGCACCACACGCAGCTGGTTTGGTGAGCAGCACGTACTCGCGCACGGGAGCAGACAAGTGGCAAATTGCTTTGGGCATGGTGGTGGCTTTGGTGGTCTTGAAGTTTCTAAAACAACTTGTTTTAAAGAAAAACATTTTTTGTACGGAATGATGAGGACAATCAGTCCACAACATCTTATTCACTCTTGACTTGAACAAACTATTGATTGATTAAAAAAATACGGCGCACTTAGGTTAAGTGTTTCTTAAAGGTGATTTAAGTGAGGAAAGTATTCGAAGCAGCTTTTTTTGATAAGATCATCGGCTGCCATGACGTTCAATTAAAATGAATACACGGATGCTGATAGCGAGCCATGCTGCGTTCACTTTCCAATTCGAGCAGCGCCATCATGACGCAGCGGCTTGTTCTAAGCCAGCAGTGTCACGCTCGGTTGTGTGACTGCGGATCTCGTGTATCTGGCCTGTGTACGTACTGTACATCTCGCAATCGATTGGATACTTGAGCTGTTCGTTGGTTGTGATGTTCTGAGGATACGATCTCCTGAATATGGTGTCTCAGTGTAATGCGAATGCGAATGCGACACCAGCGAGCGCAGAGTCAGCATGGTTGTCGTGAGCACTGGCTCATTGAGAGCGAGTGCGTCATGTTCGTAACTCGAGTAACCGAGACAGCATATTGGCTTGGTAGATCAGCTCGAAGGGACAAGTAAGTTTGTATCCGCAAGGCAGTCCTGGAACTAGGCTTCTCTGGCTTCAAGACATCTTGGAGCTGAGAAAAGTCCTCGGTGTCGTGAGGACCGAGGATTCCGACACTGGAGGGTTGTAGAGAGACATGGAGGCTGCACGATTCAAGACTGGATTTGCTTGGTGCTCTCGAGTGCTTGTGCTGGTGTAGTCTGCTGAGCAAGAGCGAGTCATCAAATGCCCGACCTTCTAACAATACATTATACAAGCTGACTAGTTTTTTTGTATGTATAATTAGAATTAGCTGAAAGAGCGTAAGTACAATATTTTTGATGTTAGAAGCCATAAACTTCAATCAAAAAATTGTTGCCATCGACATATATACGGCAGTAAACCAATCCGCATGTGACCTTGAAGTGTCGTTGTCACACTAAACTTAGCCGCTCATGCTTGTTTGATTGGCAAAGCAAAGCCATCCACGCAAACCCACACCACCTACGAAGCAGAGCCATGCGAGAGTGCTCACCTGCTACTCTATGTGTTGCTGACAATAAAGATGCCGATGACGCGGCGGCGACGGTCGTGCTGGCAGACGAGCAGGAGAGCTACCGGCGGTACCAGGCCGCCGAGCGCGAGATCCTCGAGGTGCTCGAGGCCGAGAACGTGGACGATGCCACGCGCAAGTGGCGCATGATGCGCGTCTTCGACCGCTTTCGCTACGAGTACACGCAGCTGAGCATGCTGCTGCGCGAGCACATCCGCACGCAGCGGAAGATCATGGACAAGGTGAGGCTTACATGGTGCGTGAGGAGGAGCTCGATGTTGTGAAGATGTCTCTTATAGCCAACTGTTGTTTGTAGTGTCTCGAGATGAAGAACGAGCTCGTGCTCGCAGCACTCAAGATCAAGACGAACCAGCACGTGCAGGACGAGGAGATGAAGAACCTCGTGTTCTACCGCGACGAGTGTGAGATCGCGTGGAAGGAGCGCAAGCTGGGCGAGGAGCGCGAGCGCGACGCGATGAAGATCATCGACGACCTCAAGAACGAGATCGAGGAGCTGCAGACGCAGGTCAAGGCGCTTGTCGCGACTTCGACCGCGCTGCCTGCGAGAGGAGCACGGCACTGCACGCTGACATCAACTACAACTAATGACGAGCTAAGTCACAATCACTATAGCAACAACAGCGTTGTGTCACTCGGCTCTCCAGCAAAGGAGATCCATGTCGGCAGCCTCAACTCGTCGTCCAAAGCCGCAGCGCTGAAGAAGCAATCGCGTGGCTTCACTGGCACTACTACCACCACCACAGCAACACCAGCGTCTTTGAGCCAGTCAGTACCAAGCTTTGACGAGTGGAAGCACGCGAACCGCGTGTGGAGTCCCGCGCAAGTGGCGCCGCGCTCAGCGACACCAACGCTCGAGTCGCTCTATGTGCTCGAGAGAAAACAAGAGATCGCCCGCTGCGTGAGTGTCCCGAGCCTGCAACCGACTGCGATGGAGAAGGCGGTGGCTGCGGCTGCGGTGCTGCCGCTGTCCCCATCGCCCACGAGGAAGAGCCGCAAGCCACAAACGGCAGTGGGCTTCCTGCGGGCGACGACGACCAGCGGTGGGGCCAGAGCGACCACTGCTTCGCTGCCGCATGTCTAAGCAACAAGCCGCACTTCTAATTTATTATCGATGCAACGCAAAAGCAAACAGGTGTAGTTGCCAACAAACAACAATAACATTGTTGCGCCACACGCAAGTCAACAATGCACATCTTGTTTGCTTGCTTGTTGGTTGCACACAAGTGTTACTTCACACAAATCGCTTTACTCGCCTCTCCGGTAGCTCCAGTCGTGGTCCGAGACGATGAGCTTGCTGTCGCTCACGACGCGATCGCGCGTGCGCAGGAACTCGAAGAGCGCGTGCGTGGCGTTGTACACGTGCAGGCGGCCGTAGCCGTACTCCTGCTGCCGGTTGCGGCTCCATTTCGTCTTCATGTAGTCCACATCATCGAGCTCCGCGCCGGCCGAGCCGATCATGATGTGCGTGGTCGCGAGCGCCTTCTCCGAGCCATTGTCATCGAGTTTCTTGTGGCGGCACTGGTCCTGGTACACGGGACACGTGCGCTCGTAGGCGTGATAGTGGCCCGAGAAGACGATGTCGACCTTATGCTCCATGAAGAGCCGCTCGAAGCAGTTGCGCAGCACGTGGGACACAAAGTAGTCGCCTGCGTAGTTCTCCGAGCAGTACATCGGGCGGTGCAGGTGCACGATAAGCCACGGGGTCTTCTTGCGGTCCACACGCTGCTTGAGCTCGTTCTCGAGCCACACGCGCATGGGTGAGTGGATCGCGCAGTCGTGCTCGCTGCTGAGCACAACGTGGTGCGTGAGCCCCACTCTGAAGCTGTACCAGAAGAGCTGGTTCCCGTTATCCGGCATGTGGAAGCGCTTGACCGACGGCACACCGCACTCGCCCTTGGAGTCGTTGTGGAAGTTCCCACCGGCCGGGTGCCAGCCGTTATCCTTGGCCGCATTCTCGCCCGAGAGGTCGTGACCCTCGCCGTTAACGAGGTAGTCATACTCGTGGTTGCCGATGCCGACCATGTACGGGATCTTGGTGGCCACGGGCTGTGCGATCGCGCCAAACTGGTCCCAGATGTACGTGCGGCCCTTGGCGTACGATAGATCTCCGATGTGCACGAGCCCGACGTAGTTGCCCACCATGGCGTCCTCATTCAGGTCCTGCTCGATGCGCTTCATGACCGTTTGCGTACTAGACTTGGACAGTCGGGACTTGAACTCGGTGGCTGTGAAGTGGCGCTCGTGATTCGTGTTCGGCTGCGGCTCGAGCACGCTCTGGCCCAGGTCGCCGAACACGAAGAAGCTCTGCGAGCGGTTGACCTCAGTTGATGGCGCCGAGCCGGCCTCCGGGGGGAACATGAACGCGAACACATCGCTCGTGATGCCCTCGCGACTGCCGACCGTGTAGTAATACCGCTGGCCGGCCACGAGGCCAGTTATGAGGGCGTCGTGCATGTACCCTGGATGGCGATAGTACATGGCCGAGACGGTAGTCGCCGGGTCGCTGCACATGTCCGAAGCCGCATAGCTCACACTGGTGGCTTGTACGTGGTGCGTCAGATTGCTGGGCGCTGCGCCGTAGTGCGCGTGGACATGGGCCGCGCGGCCGCTGTTCCACATGACGCGCATCTCGCCGGGCTTCTCTGTGAGCGCGAGCCGCACGTGCAGTGGCTCCGAGTGCCCCTTCTCCATTTCCACGTGCGCCGATTCACCTGCGACCTGGTACGTGTTGTCGTTTACATGGCGGATGTACTTGAACTGGTACGAGCAGCGCATGTTCACGAGCGGACCGAACACGATGCTGTCTGTGCTTGTGCTGCTCGCATTGACATACACGTAGTCGAAGAAGTCGCCTGGTCGCACCCCGTCACTATCACTGATGTCATCGTCGCTACTGCTGCTTATGGCCTTCTCTTGCTCGTCGACGCAGTAGACGGCCACAAAGTCGCCCTCGGACGCACGAAACGCGCTCAAATCGTACGAGACGGCCACGGACGCGAGCTGCTGGACGATCGTCGTGTTCACGTGCAGCGCCACTGGCTCTGGGGTTGCATTGTCTGGTAGGAATGTACATTGCTGACCCAGTGCGAGGCACGGATGGATGCTCTCGTGGAACATCCACGCACCGCCACGGTGCCAGCGGTAGTGCCACTTCCAGTACGCGTCCGTGAAGAGTTCCCCTTTGAAGCCGCTAGGGATCGGCTCAGCGGAGGCCAGCGCCGCGGCTGCGCATGTGGAAGTGATCAGCGAGAACGCGCGCAGACGCATGGCTCTGTGGTGGCTCCCTGGGGCTCGTTGCGCAGACGTGGAGAGCGTGAGTAAAGTGCGAAGCGACCTTGGTTGTGTTCTTAGTCTTTGCCTCGTCTTCGAATTCGTATTGCTTTGTGTGACGTGGGATTGATTCCGCAAAAAAGACTCATTATCGCTTATGATTGGTCAAAATTCTATTTTAGCATAATTAAATTATGTGAGTGGCCGAAAATGGGTTGCCCAGGAGCCATTGGCGCCATATTTTCAAGCGACCGAAACGAAGCAATTGGAACGACAGAAACCATGGCGACGACTACACCTATGCCTGCGGCCGCGCGCGAGCCGAACGTGATCTACGAGGGCGACACCGTGATCTGCCAGACGAGCGACGGCCGCATGTTCTTCCAGGACATGCGCAAGGACCAGTACGTCGTGATGGGCGCCGTGGATAAACTCGTGATAATGCTGTAGATGGTGGTGCTCACTTGGTGTCGTGTGTGTAGAACGATCCGCGTGGGCAAGAAGCTGACGCCGCTGCGGCCAGTGCTCGGCGCGCCCTACGGGTATGTTTCGTGCTTGTGTCTATTGCGTGGATTGTGGTGGTGTTCACGCGCAGTGTTCTTGTTATTTTCTTGCAGCGCTATCTTTGAAGAGCAGAACAAGAAGCTGGTGCAGGTCCAGGGCGGGCTCTTCCCAGACCCCGTCGCGCCAGGTATGTGATAGCGCTGTGGCGATAGACCTACTGAATGCGTTCATGCTCACTCTATGTATGGTGTGTGTATGTGTAATAGAGACGGGCGACGCGTTCGTGCCCAAGAGCGACAACCGCACGTACACGGACACGAACACGGCGCAGAAGCTCTCGTCTACTGAAATTGGCGAGCTGCGCGAGAACGGCGCGTCGGGCAAGGAGATCATCCAGGCGCTCGTGGAGAACAGCGAGACGTGGGACACGAAGACCGAGTTCTCCAAGCAGAAGTACCTCAAGAAGAAGCAGCAGAAGTACATGCCGCGCGTGCAGTTCCTCAAGTGTACAGCCGAGTCGCTCTGCCGCACGTACCGCCTCAAGAACCCCATGAAGATCTGCAACCTGCGCGAGGACTCGCTGGGCCAGATGCTCGTATACGGCAACATTTACGCCGGCGCGCAGGTGCTGGTTGTGGACACGTGCATGGGGCTCGTCACGGGCGCGATCGCTGAGCGCCAGGCGGGCAACGGCCGCATCCTCGCTGGATACGAGGGCCAGCAGCCCGCCGCCGACATCCTGCGCCGCTTCAACTTTGACAAAAAGACACTCGAGTCGATCCAGTACTTCCCCTACAAGGACGTGCACAACTTTGCCAAGCGCGAGGAAGACGTGGACGAGCCGCCTGTGGTGCTCGCGCGCGACGGGTACACGCCCGAGGAGCGTGAGAAGATGGCGAACGAGCGCATCGCCAAGTTCACGGACGACCAGCGCAAGCGCTACGAGGCTAAGAAAGCCAAGAACCTTGCTAACAAGATCCGGCGCGAGCCGGCGGCCGTCGTGCGCGCCTGGGTGCGCGAGAAGTCGGACTCGCTCGTCATCGCGTGCAACTATGACCCGGAGACCATGCTCTTCACGCTGCTGCCGTACTTGGCGTGCTCTAAGCCCTTCGTGATCTACTCGGAGTTCCTCGAGCCGCTCACGCGCGTGTTTAGCAAGCTCCAGCAGCTCAACGCGGTCATCGACCTGCAGTTGAGCGAGACGTGGACGCGCGACAATCAGGTTTTGCCAGGCCGCACGCATCCGGAGATGACCATGAGCGCCTGCAGCGGGTACATCCTCACGGGCATCAAGATCCACGAGCTCTCGGTCGCGACCGCAGCGATGTCGTCTTCGAGTGCAGAGCAGAGCGCAGAAGAGCTTGAACAGGAAGACGAAGAAGACGAGACGACGGGTCCACCGCCAGCGAAGAAGCTCAAGACGACGGCAAATTCGTCGTAGATGCGGTTGGTAGGTTGGGATCAGTTGACGCGATTAATCGAAATTTCGGTAGTTGAACGCACCACCACCCATTTTCTCATAAATACTAGCTGAAACCGTTAGATATCAATCAGAGTACAGTAGGTTGGAACAATGAATGGCTAGCAGGCGTCATCGGGCTGTTTGTAAATATCTCTATGGGGTTTTCATAATTAAGGAGCAGTTTGGAAATAGTGGAGGCTTGCTTATAACACTGTCGAAGCCCGCGTTGTTGCTATCACCGGCTGCGCATGCTCGCGCCGGAGGATTCAGTCTCGGGAATAGAGTGGATCTCGGCGAAGTCGCTCTGCGTGGAGCTGCGCCAGGTCGTGCGCGCCGAGAGGCGGCTCTGCTGATCGTCGTTGAGCAGCTGGATGCGTGACTTGGAGATGCTATAGCTGCGGCCGATGTTGCTCAAGTAGTAGTCGTTTGCGGCCGAGGACGTGGGCAGTCCCACCGGTTGCTGCTGCTTGTACTGCTGGCGCTGCGGTGGGTGGGACTGCGGCGGCGGCGGTGGCGGTCTTCCGTTGGACGAACCACTCGCCTTCTTGCTGATGTAACCGCTCGCACTGCTGTTGCTGCTGCTGTGGTGCCGCCCGCCAGCGTAGCTGTCTGTACTGCGCGGCAGGGACATTGACGCCGTCGGTCGACTGCTGCCGTCGAACAGACTGCCGCGACCCTCGTAGCCGTCGTTGCCGTAGCCGCTACCACCGCCTTCAGCGATCACGTCGTACGTGGTCTTGCCGCTCGTCTTGTGAATGAGGCTCATGCGCGTAGCACCGCTGTTCTTGCGCACGCTCGTGACGGTCGCGCGCCGGTTGAGCATCGCCGAGCGCTCGCCGCCGTAGAGCGACTGGCGATGCTTGTCAAAGCCCATCTTGACCTTGGCCATGTAGCTGAACTTGGCGAAGCTCGAGGACGCGAGACGCGAGACCGTGTGGCGTGCAATGAGGCTCTCGTTGCGGTCGCAGCAGAGCGCGCAGAGCTTCCACGAGTTGAACTCGGTCGAGGTGACGCAGGGCGAGCAGAGGAAGATGCCGCAGATCGCGCACGTGTGCTTGCGCTTGCGCACGAAGAAGCCCACTTTCTTGGTGCACATTTGGCATACGCGATCGCGGCCCTGCGCGGCCGCCACGAGGCTCGCGGGAAAGTGCAGCGCCGCCGTCGCGGGCACACTGCTGCTGCCACTAACGCCGTTGCCACTGGAGCCACTGCGGGGCTTGACGGTCGGGCCGCTCTGCGAGATGAAGTTCTCGACGAGGTGGCGGTATCGGATCGCGAGGCTAAAGGCGTCGTGGAGGCCGGAGAAGCCGCCGTAGAAGTGCTCGCGCGACTGGGTCACGTCGGCGTCGAGCCAGACGTCCATGCGCAGGATGCCGGGGCACTTGGTCTCCGTGAACAGTAAAAAGAAATTGTGGACCCAGCCGCGGTGGTACTCGAGGCGCACGTCGTCGCTTTCGAGCTGCTCGTCCGAGCCCGGGATCTCGATCGACCGCAGCATCTTGAACGCGTACTGGAAGCCGCCATCGGCCACGGCCGCGGCGCCCTTGCCGGTCGTCTCGAGCAGGAGGAAGTCTTCGGCCTGGTACTCCTCGAGTACCGAGCGGTACTTGACGTGCTTGAGCGAGACGCAGTCGTGCGGGCTCTCCTTGGTGCGCGGTTTGACGATCTCGAGCACCTGCGCGTCCACGAGCACGTCCGCGCCCATGATCTCCGTCTCCATGCACTTGTAGATGTTGGACACGTCGGCCGTGATCGCCTTGAGCGCCTCGTTGAGCGTCGAGACAACGAGGTGGCATGTCGTGCGCGTCGAGCAGCGCGTGGCCGTTGTGTCGTCCACGTTGATGAAGTTGCGCATGCCCGAGGGCGCCGCCAGCGCCGTCTTGATCCACGGCGCGTCGACCGGCGCGTCCGGGTCCGCGTCGGCGTTCAGCGTCACAAAGCGCTCGGTGAAGAGGTGCTCGTCCAGGAACTCGCTCACGAGCTCGTCATTCTCTTCCAGCAGCTCGCCGTAGAACGACATGCTGGTGGTGTGCTAGCGGTCAGAGAGAGAGAGCTTAGTTAGCTGCACAGTGACACGCACGTATTGCTCGGAGTGGTGCTGGCTCGCTCGCTTGCGGCTTCTTGTCGATTGCCGGACGTGGTTCTTCCCTGCCGCGTGAAGGTTCAACCGTGCTGCAGGAATGCTTCTCACGCACCCCCACACGCGCAGCAGGTGCTGGATTGATGGGTCCTCAGAGACGCCCGCACACAGAGCTTTGCTCTGGTGGAAGGCTGGCAGAAGAGAGAGTGAGAGAGCGTGCAGTGGCGGTTTATGCACGACGCCACACGCGGATGGGAAAGTGGGCTGTGCTGGTGCTGTTGGATTGTGACTGCAGCGTGAGACGCCAGGTACCTTGCAAAACAGATATGATAACTAGAGGATATTGTTTAGGATTCAAGAGGTCAATAAAATTGATTATTGATGTCAGTAATGTTGCTTATTGATATTATAAAGGCTATTTCTATAAAGAGAGATGTTATGTATACCTGCTTCTGCCATGGGTACAAAAACTGACCAGAAGCTGGCATTTGAATCCTCCGAATAATTACCTCTTTAAATTTAAATATCCTGTATAAAAAGAAAATACGTACACTGCTGTTATTTGCAGAACTTGTCCTACAACCCTCTACTATAAACATTCATAACCGTGAAAAATAACAATCGATTTGGCAAGAACAGCACTGGAAACAGTTGTTGTGACGCACATGACATGATAATCAATGTCGACACGAATTCAGCCGTGCTGCTTTGCTGCTCCGTTGGCGCGAACGCTTCCATTCTGACGCACACATGCCAGGCGGCCCGCTATTATGAAAATGCTGCTCGCCAGCCATCGCCACTCTCACTATCATCCCAAGAGTATCTGCCACGCCATTCAGTCCGAGCCGCTGTCGTTTTTCGTGTTGGATTGCTTGTCCAAGCAATCCGGACCTGATCGAGTTCAACGAATCCGCACTGCATCGACCCTTTCAACCACCCACTTGACTGACACAGAGCTTGTGGTTGATTATAAAAAGGCTATTTTCTATTTGAATGCCTTGCTTACATAATAGCATTCAACTCATGTTAGTATTAAAGGTATTATCTAATATAAATAGGTAAATATAAAAAAAGTGATATCAGTAAGCAAAACAAATCAGACAGTGTTGAAGTGCCCAGCGTCACATCGAAGAACTACACGAGGGTGGACGTTGGCTCGTTGGCTAATGCTTCAAGCGTACGTCGTCGAGTTCGGATGTCTCGCTTGATCGAAGGCCGTTCTTCCGACCTCCCACTGCAACACACGAGCGACTCGCTCTTCGGAGACTGCACCCAAGAGTGACACTTACGATAGAGCTGGACAATGAATGTGGCGCCGCAGAGGTACTTCAAGAGTTCAGCACACTGCTTGGTCGTGCAAACAAGCAAGATCGGGAAGAGTCTTTGGTTGGTCACGAGTATTCGTGAAAGAAACGCCTGTTCCCAGGAGGCTGGGCGCTTCTGCGACGCTGAATGGGAAGTTGTTCGCGGTACAACACTTGATGGAAGTGCTTGGACGTCTACTTGGCCGTCTGTCCAGTGCACAACCGAAAGCGAGCTGGACGAGGAGTAGTCGTAGAGGTCATTTGAGAGTTTAACGTCGCTCTGCTTGAAGTAACTCCGCTTTGCCTTCAGATGGACATGAGAGCTACGTGGCTTTGCCTTCGCGGTACACACTGGCATTCCAATTGACTAAGTGGGTTGTGTAGAATGAGGTGACTGGCTACGCAGGCATGTCCGTTCTGCCCAGGACACTTCTGAACCGCGTCTCGTGATCCAGTTTGCATCGCGTTGTCACTGCGCAAGGCATGTAATCTCCTCTCTCGACGTCGCTCTCGTGATCGTCACTCGCAGATTGCGAGCACAACCACAAGACTAGCCACCGAATGGCAGGCAGTGGCGGTAGCTCGTTGTACGAAAGTAGTGAAACTGTATCGCTGCTGCCTAACTGCACACTCATGCTATGAGAGCCAACAGAGAGAGAGAGAAAGCTAAGTGAGAAGCACAAACCTCAGAGTGCCAAGCACCGAGGGACAATTATCAACAGTCATGTGAAAGCCGAGAGCGATACTGGAAGCCTGGCGTGGGCATTAAAAAGTCAGCGACAAGAGCGAGAGTTGGTCACGGGATACGATTGCGATTCCTGAGTGAAGGATGGTAAAGGGGCTCAAGGGGTGAGCGCTATTGCGAGGTCCAAACTCGCGATATTCTGCCATATCGCCAGACGTTGCAGCTGTCCACCATTGTGAGGACCACGAATAATGTTTGCCCTTGAGTCGATGGTACTCTAGAACTCTCTCGAACCTACTCTCGTCGTTGAACGCAGATCTCTCGAATGAAGACGACGCAAACTAGCTCCTCACTTAACGAGCTCGTCTCAGACGACCCAGTCGTGGTCACTGATGAGCCACGCCGCGTCGGCCACCTTCCGATCCTTGTTGCGTTGGAACTCAAACTGCGCGTGCGTGGTGTTGTGCACGTGCACGCGGCCGTAGCCGTACTCCATCTGCGCCGCGCGCTGCCAGTCGACGCTGTAGTAGCCCGTGTTGTCGACGTCCGCGCCACCCGAGCCCACCATGATGTGCACTGGCGCCTTGGCCCTCTCCAGCCCAGTCTTCCTGCCAGCACTGTTGTAGATCGAATCGCTCCGACAAACCTCCTTGAACACTGGACACGTGCGCTCAAAGGCGTGGTAGTGGCCCGAGAACACCGCGTCGACCTTGTACTCGGCCAACAGTGGCTCGAGGTGCTTGCGGATGAAGAGTGACACGTTGTAGTCCCCTGGGTAGTCCTCGGAACAGTACATGGGGCGGTGCAGGTGCATAAAGAGCCACGGCGTCTTAACACGGTCGACGCGCTTGAGGTCGCCCACGAGCCACTTGTACATGACCGACCCGGGCGTGTAGTCGTGCTCGCTGCTGATCTGCGTGTGGTGCGTGAGCCCATACTCGACGCTCCACCAGAACACCTGATTGCCGTTCGCGGGCATGATGAACCGCTTGTTGAACGGCACGCCGCACTCACCCTTCGCTTCGTCGCCGTAGTTGCCCTCGGGCGGGTGGAAGCCGTTCCCAGGCGCACCCGATGGGTCCTTCTCGCCGCCGCTCGTGTGGTCGTACTCGTGGTTGCCGATGCCGACCATGTACGGGATCTCGGTCGCCACGGGCTGCACCATGGCGCCAAACTGGTCCCACAAGTACGTGCGTCCCATGGCATACGAGATGTCGCCGTTGTGCATAATAGCCACGTAGTTGGCACTCGGGTCGTCCATCTCTTCGCGCATGAGCTCGACCGTCGTCGCAGTTCGACCCTCAGGCTTTGGCCCCGTCGCCTTGATGTTCCAGTCACCCAGGTCGCCGTACACGAAGAAGCTGATGGGCTTTGACTGGTTCCCTGGTGCAGGCGGCGTCTTGAGCTTGAACACCTGCGATCGCTCACTCGCTTGATCGCCAACCTGGTAGTAGTAGGTGCGTTCTGGCTCGAGACCGGTTATCAAGGCGCTGTAGATCACGCCAGGATCGCGGAAGTACTGCGCTGCCATAGTCGTCGCCGGCGCGTGGCACATGTCGCTCGCTTGGTATGTCGTGTGTGTCGCCTCTGCGGTGTACGTCAGCGTATCGGCGCTGTTCCCATACCACACGCGTGGGCTTTGAACTAGTGCGCTCACCCACATGACGCGCATCTCGCGCGGGTCGTTGCCCGTCATGGACACGTGCACCTGCAGCGGTTCCTTGGGTCCCTTGGCGAACTGCACCCAGTTGGACTCGCCCACGCGCATGTATGTGGCGTCGTGCACCTGCGTAAAGAAGCGGAACTGCCACGCGCAGCGCATGTTGACGAGCTGCCCGAACTCGAGCGTGCCTGTGCGCGAGCCGTCGGTCCACTTCCAGTCAATGTACTCGCTGTCGGGCAGTCCGTACTTCTCGTCATCGACGCAGAAGACGCCGATCCAGTCCTTTGCGGTCGGTGTGCCCGCGTGCATCTGGTACGAGACCGCAACCTTATCGTACTGGTTCACGACGTTCTTGGAAACTGAGAGGCTCACATAGGACGCCTGTGAGAACCTTTCTTCCAGGTTGACGTCGTACACCTTGGCTCGCTTAGGTGATGCTGCTACTGCTAGTACCGCTATCCGTTCTTCGAGCGCTTCGTTGAACTCTTGCGGCTGTTGCTGCTGCGCAAATGGAAGTGCGAACGAGCATTGCGTGCGCTCCTCGTTCCCGCATGGGTCTTCGTCACTGGCGTCGTGGTAATTCCACGCACCGCCGCGCAGCACTTCCTTCATCTGGTTACGCTCTTTTGTTCCGCCATCAGCCACGAGTATCGCTGTCAGTAGCAGCAGGGCACAGAGACGCAGAGGTCCACGAGAAGCCATGCTCTTTCTTGTCTTCTTCCGCTTTCTTCGTTGACGTAAGGAGTGCAAATCAGAACGAAGCTCGACATGTCTTTTTTGTGTGAATACAGAAAAAGAATGCCACCAACAGCTTAACAAATTTCAACAAAATGACTGCTCTTATTAGCTCTTTTAGTGTGAACATTTTAACAACGAGAGTGGACCAGCCAGTCAAGCGAGCCAAAGCAACCAGCAAGAAGCTCAATCAAGTGGGTCCATTGAGCAACTCTCTCTCTGTACGTGTGCGCGTGTGTGTGCCTACTGATTGATCACCATGGCGAAGAAGAAGACCGGCGGCGGAAAGAACAAGCCCGAGAAGGAACTTACGAAGGCGCAGCGCATCGAGGCGAAGAAGGCCAAGCAGGCGCAGAAGGGCCTCAAGAAGGACCGCAAGCAGATCGAAGAGGAGGACATCGAGGTGATCCTGCAGGAGTTCCTCAAGAAGGATGCGCTCAAGACGCAGATTACGGTTGAGGCGAGCGCGCAGCCGTCCCCGCGCGCCAACTTTACCATGTCGGCGCTCGCGAGCGGCGAGATGATCATGTTTGGCGGTGAGTACTTTGACGGCGACGTCAACGTCTGCTACAACGACGTCTTCAAGTGGAACATCGACGCCGGTATGCAGGAGTGGAAGCTTATCTCGTCGCCCAACTCGCCGCCACCGCGTTGCAGCCACCAGTCGGTCGTCTACCGCGACCACCTCTACGTCTTCGGCGGCGAGTTCGCGACCGCGGATCAGTTCCACCACTACCGAGTACGTCACTTGCGCTTCGCTCTCTCTTGGTTTCGTTATGGTGTTCCGTATTGACTCGCTTTGCTTACATGCGGCTGATCTATATCCTATAGGACTTCTGGCGCCTGGATCTGAAGACGAACGCGTGGGAGGCCATTGAGGAGAAGGGCGGGCCGTCTCCGCGCAGTGGGCATCGCATGGTCGTGTGGCGCAACTACCTCGTGGTCTTTGGCGGCTTCTACGAGGCCGCGCGCGAGACCAAGTGGTTCAACGACCTCTATCTCTACAGCTTCGTGGACATGAAGTGGCGCAAGATCAACTACCCGGTGCACAAGCTCGCCCCTGGCGCGCGTAGCGGCTGTCAGCTGGCGGTGCACCCGTCAAAAGACACGATCTTCGTTTACGGCGGGTACGCCAAGATCAAGAACGTGGGCGAGAAGTCCGAGGGGAAGGTGTACTCGGACCTTTGGGCGCTTAACATGGCGCCCGTGCTCAAGAAGCAGGACCCGACGTGGGAGAAGCTCTCGCGCAAGGGCCAGGCGCCGAGCCCGCGCGGCGGCGCGGCCGTGACGGTGCACAAGCAGCGGTTCATCCTCTTTGGCGGCGTCTTTGACGAGGAGAAGCGCCGCCACACGATGCAGAGCACGTTCTACAACGACCTGTTCGTGTACGACATGGACCGCCGGCGCTGGTTCGAGTTCAAGCTGCGCGGCAAGAAGCAGGCGGACGGCAAGCGCCGCCGCAAGAAGAAGAAGAACGCCGACGGATCCAACAACGACGACGACCTGCTTGACGACGAGGATGAGGACGAGAATGGCAGTGGCGATGAGGACGGTGATGAAGAGGATGACTTTGAAAAGATGCTTGAGAACCAGTTTGGGTACGTGGACGAAGACGGGAACCTCGTGTACATTGACAATGAAGAGGAGGAGAAGAAAGAGGAAGAACGGTCAGAAGCGCCTGTGGAAGTAGAGTTCGCTGCGGACGAAGAGGAAGAAGAGTCCAAGGAGGAAGAGAAGCAGGAGGAGCTACCATTCGACCTGCAGATTAGCGAGCCAGCAGCAGCTCAAGCTGTCGAAGATAAGAAGGAGGAAGAAGAAGAGGCGGCGCCGGCGCCGTGTCCGCGCATCAACCCGGCGCTGATCATCCGCGGCAGCACGCTGTACGTCTACGGCGGCGTCGTGGAAGATGGTGATCGCGAGATCACGCTGGACGACTGCTGGTCGCTAGACCTCAAGCGTCTGGACGAGTGGAAGATGCTGCTGCCGGGTACGATGGCTGAGCAGGAGTGGAAGGGCGAGGTGAGTGAGACCGAGGAGTCGTCGGACGGCGAGGACGACAGCGATGACGAGGAGGAGGAGGACGACGACGACTTTTACGACGATGCTCGCCGGCCAAGCAAGAAGAGCGTTGTTGCTGCGGAGGATACCCAGGCCACGGTCGAGCGCGCGGTCGAGATGCTTAAGGAGATGGAGGACGGTGGCGATGAGAATGACGAGGCCGACGGCGAGGAGAAGAAGAAGAAGAAGAAGAAGTCCAAGAAGAAGACGAACGACCGCCGCGCGATCCGCGCCGAGATGGAAAAGCTCCAGGAGCAGCTGAACCTGGACGACATCAACCGCACGCCGCAGATGGGCGAGAACCTGCGCGACTTCTTCGCGCGCACGGCCAACTACTGGTCCGCGGAGATCGCGCAGCGCGCCGACACGCACGAGCGCCAGCTGAGCATCAAGGAGATCAAGCGCGAGGGATTCGCCATGGCCGAGGAGCGGTATAACGAGCTGCTGCCAGGTACGAATAAGTGTGTTTCTGCTCTTGATGAGATTTGGGTAATTGTGCTAATGGCTGTCTGGTGTGGTTATGAACAACAGTGCTGGAGCGCCTGAACGTGCTGGAGCAGGAGCAGAAGGAGGCCGAGGAGGTGCACCAGCAGAAGAAGAAGAGCGGCAAGGAGAAGAGTCGACGAGGATAAACAACTGTCGTTAATGCAAAGCAAGTGAGTTCCGTTCGTTCGTCCGTCTAGTTGCATAGAGTGATCAACAACATCTTTTATAAAACAATACCCGTCCGTCGTCACCCACAGTGCTGCTCTCTCGAAACAAATCACCCGTCAGTCAGTCTTCCATTCTCTCTCTGCCTGAACATTCTTGTGACTCCGACCTCTCTATCTGGCGAACAAGCGGTCGAGGAAGCCCTTGGGCTGGTCGGGCTCCAGGAACTTCATCTCGCGCTCCTCGCCGAGGAAGCGCGCGACCGCGTCGTCGAACGCGATGGCCGCCTTCTCGCCCGTAGCCGTGATCACCGGCTGCCCCATGTTGGACGACGTGAGCACGTGTGTGCTCTCGGGGATCACTCCGAACACTGGCAGTCCGAGCATCTCCTCAATGTCCTGAACAGCAAAAAGATAGGTTAGCCAATGGCTCTCCGGCAATACCTGGATATCCAGAACATAAGAGCAATCGTACCTCAACAGAGAGACAGTCGTCGTTCTTCACGCGATTGGCGTCGTAGCGGTTAATGAGAAGGCGTTGGTTCACGGGCGCGCGGTTCTCCTGTGCGCGCAGCGACTTGCTCGCGATGAAGCCAATCATCTTGTCCGAGTCGCGGCACGACGAGATCTCCGGGTTCGTCACGAGGATCGCGTCGTCGGCAAAGTACATCGCGTGGCGGGCGCCCGACTCGATGCCCGCGGGCGAGTCGCAGAGAATAAAGTCGTACTCCTTCTTGAGCTCGTCAAGGATCTCTTCGACGCCGTCCTCCGTGAGCGCCTCCTTGTCGCGCGTTTGGCTCGCCGCGAGCAACGACAAGTTGTCCAGGCGCTTGTCCTTGATCAGCGCCTGGTTCAGGCGGCAGTTCTTTTCGATCACGTGGATGAAGTCGAAGATCACACGACGCTCGCATCCCTGGTGAAAGCAACGCACTGTTAGCATCAGTCGCAGGCATCCCATGTTACCCCTCGAAGATCAACACGTACCAGATGCAGGTCCAGGTTGCGGAGACCGATGTCAAAGTCAATCAGGCACGTACGGAAGCCGCGGCTCGCGAGTCCGTACCCGAGACTCGCTGTCACCGTCGTCTTCCCGACTCCACCTTTGCCAGACGTCACGACGACCACGCGTCCCGGCTGCTTGTCGTTCGCACCACCAGCATGAGAAGAAGGGAGAGCCTGAGCGACTGCACGCGTCGAGGAGAACGCCGCGGCGCGCTGGTTGCCCACGGCGCGCAGCGCACTCGCGCGCCAAGCACCAGCAGTTCGCATCGCCATCTTCACTGCTTTCGTGTTCACGTTGCGTATCAGCCCCTCAAACGAGAAATACTGCCTCCCCTTCATCCACAATAGTGCCCCATGACAGATGGATGTACCACTTACATCGGTACATACTAAAAGTGTACCAGTTCAAGTGGTGTCTTCAACTTCAACTTGCACTGGCATTTTCATTCTCGAGAAAGGCGACGCAATGCGATGGTGGCGATGGCGGCGCTCAGCTGTGAGTGGATGTGCACTTTCTATCAGGACGTACACAGACGGAGATCTCAGGCTTTGGGTGTGAATGGAGCACTTGCGTGCGCACGTGTGCGAGGCGGCCGCTAGTTCCGATTTGGAGAGAAAGCCCTCAGGTCCCAGCAAAGAACACAGCACGGCGAGCACTGGCATCAAGCGTCTTCTCCGCATAAGATCTCGTTCATTCTGCTGCTCAAGTATCAAGATGAATCAAGACAACATGGAGACGCGAAGCACATGGACTGCGATGGTGCTCGCTGCCTCGCCGCCTCCCGCACCACCGGCTGAAGCGCTGCCGGCACCGCCACCGCTTGCTCTACTACCAGAGTCTCATTCACGCGCGCTGACTCCCCGAACCAGTGCCAAGATCAGCAAAGCCGTTCCACGTAAGTACCCACGTGAATATGAGTTTCGAAATCACTCATGGCTTGCGACGCAGGTGTGGAAGTATTTTGACGACTCCGGCTATGAGACGACGACTACACTTGGAGTGGCTGGTCATCCTTTGAAGGCCCAGCACAAGTGCCGCTGCCTGTATTGCGATCAGATTGTTCATGCGACTCCGACGAAGATGGCGACGCACATCGTTTCGCGGTGTCAGATTGCAGACAGGGCTGCGAAGCGGGCGCTGCGCACCGGCAAGACGGATCTGCTCACCACCCTGGACGTTGCCAACCCGCATCCGAAGCCTCGCCGACCAGAGTGCCTGATGGTTGAGTCCGCCAGTGAAGATTGGCTATTGACTGAAGCGTTCGACAAAGCAAGTCAAATGTTCCCGTCTTCAGCCTCTGTTGAGAAACTAGTGCCTGCTGCTGCTGTCAAGAAGCCAAGCAGCCTGTCCACCATCGACAAAGCCTCGCCTTCCTTGGTCCACGCGCTTGACTATGTGAGCGCCTTCGAGTGGGAGTCTAGTGAAATCAGCGTACGATCAATACCGTTGGCATGTCAAAGTGGGAACAGCAAAGAGCTCGATCCGAATGTGAGTCTTGAGGAAGCAGTGAAGCAAGCAGAAGAAATGATCTTCTCCCGCACAAGCAACATGACGAGCACACTTCAACCACACTGCAGTGAGGGTTTGTGTGCAATGCAAGAAGATGTCCGCGATTACCAGCAAGAGCTGCATCTAGCAGCTCGACCAAGTGACGTGAATGCGTCTCTGCGTACTGATGCTGGAATCGGCAGTGCCGCCTCAGTCAGACTCACCTTGGAGACGGACAAAGAAAACATGCCACCGCCTTCCGAGCCAACAGAAAACAATGTCGGCTGTTCGACTGCAAAGAAGCGAAGACTTGAAAATCAGAAGCAGCGTGATCCGAAGAAGATGCTCAAGGTGCAAGCGTCAGTGAAGAAGAGGTTGTTTGACGACAACCTTGGAAGCGAGCCAAGAAAAAGTCCTCCACGATCCAGTTCCTGTGACGTTGAAGCTCTAGTTCGTGGGTTGACGATGGCATGCATTACTGAGAATGTGCCGATCGCATTCCTGTCTACTGTTGCGTTTGAGAGCACGCTCAGGAGTTGCTGCGATGTTCCAGACGATGCAGATTTCGCTCAAGTCTCATCGGGTGTTCTAGAAGAAATGGCGGAGCAGGTCGACGCTGTCTGTGACTCCATGAAGGCTTCGCTCACTCATCTCACATTCGTTGTGAAGCGAGCGTCTGTGATCGGCTCGTATCGTGCAGTGGTCTACCTTGTTGACGAAGCAACTGAAAGCGTCCTGATCTCGTGCCAGCAAGAAATGCACCAGAGCAGCGCAGGACGTGAAATCGACGTGTGGCTGGACGAAGTTCGGTGCCACTACCTCAAAGTGTCGGAATGGTGCGGCCGGCCTCTCCATGTCTGTGTATCGGACTACCCGACGGCACTCCAGCACGAACTGCTTGAAGTGATCGACTCCTCGACCAAGTTCGTTCGACTCTTTGGTGGGTGCATGGTCGAAGAGTTCGCTCTTCTTCGTCAAGGCACAATGAAGCTCTTGAGCGGCTCGCCGAACGTGGTGCAAGGGTGTGTTGAGCTTGCGCTGCTTGTGAACGAAGCAGAACGATTCCCACTTCAAAGACGGCAAGCCGATCCTCCGATCCAGCTGTCAGTTCCAAGTCCTCGCGGCAATCAAGTGTTCGGGTATGCAGTGTTGCTGAAGCATGTGCTTGCGGTGAAGGACAAGCTGGTGGCGAAGTACCAAGCTGCGCGTGTCAGACCGCAAGTCCGGACGAGAAAGACTTCCGACATCCTCGGTCGTGTGAAAGAAATCCTCGATGCGATCCAAGATCAATGGGCAATTGTCTCTAACACACTGCAGCTCCTGCTGCCACTTGCTTTTGTCGAGCTGCTGAAGATCAACTCCGCGGTGTCCTTGAACACGGCCGTGAAGCTGACATCTGGGTCTCTCTTCTGCATGGAACTGTGGCTGTTCATCTCAGTGTCGCGATCGCCACTTCTCACAAATGCGGACAAGATGCAGTGGAAGGAGCAGTTTTTGATTCGGTTCCGAACTACACGGATGGATCATCAGCTCGCTGGGCTGATCTTGGATCCTCGACTTGTCGGCGCAGGGCTCAGTCCTGCTGGATTGCGTGCGGGTCGTGCGTGCGTGGTGGAACTGTGCCGAAGACTCTGTCCACTCCTGAACACTCGCAATCTGGCACCGCAGCTGGTCGATTTTGTGAACAAGACTGGCATCTTCGGCTCTCGCAAGATCTGGATGAAGGACAACACGACGAATCCAGTTTCATTCTGGCGTGGCGTTCAAGACGCGCCGGAGCTACAAGAGATTGCATTGCTGGTATGCTCGTACGCACCTGTGTGCCCAGCTGCGAGTGGTGAAGTGAAGCTGCCAGGAGCTAGCTCCGATTTTGACCAGGCCACGCGCGTCGCACAGGTCAGACACCACCTTCAAGCGCGAGAAGTCATCCGAGAGTCCGGATCAATCACGTCGCACGCAGCACTAGAGCTGCTCAGCTTCCTCGTACCAGCAGGTACAGCTCAAGCCAAAGAGAAGGCCCACGATAGAGCAATTGGAAGCAGCGATCAAGTCTTCTTCGAACCTAAGCAGTTTTCCTGGAGAGCAGGCGACCAAAGGAAAGTAGCATCACAGCAGTCGATTCTGCAAGCAAGTCAAATGTACGCGATGTCGCTAAGATCGATGATCGAAGACGCCGCGGAACGAAATCGCGCCAACAGTGCCAGCACCCAGGAAGTTCCGAGTCGCCCAAGCAACTTTCAGCTGGAGTTCTTTTCAGAATCCTGGATTGATTGCTCTGAAGCGAGTCTTCAAGCGATCCACGACGCTGTTTGCTGTCTGATCTCCATCTGAGCCTCAAGCTCGTCCGATTCTAGTCAAACCAACTCACAGGTGCTCTCGACGATTCAAAGCGAACAATTGTATCCGTAGAGTAAGCGCCTACCTTCCCGTTTCTTTTACTTACCATTGCAGCATAATCCAGCAAGCGGATGAAAATGAAAGATCACTATGAATTATTGCCGTTACTACAGACTTCTAGGGAACAGGAGGCAATCAAAAGCAGGATCTGGGAGAAAATTGAGACAAATTACATTCTTTTCCAGGACTCCATCCATCCACGACGACACCGCCTTGTCCGACTACAGTTACGCGATTCGCGACGACGAGGCCGACCACGCCGCCGTCCCGTAGAGCTCGTTGATGGCGTCGAGGTCGCCTTGGCTCAGGCCCTTGCGCTGTCCGATGGTCTTGGTTCGCGCATTGTCGCAAACCGCCTTGGTCGGCTCCGTGCACGAGTTTGCGTTGTCGTTCAAGCCGCAAAACTTCGTGCCGTCCTTGACGCAATTTTTCGTGACCGTTGAGCTGCAGATGGTCGGGTAGCAAAAGCCGTAGGACATGGGGTAGTGCATGACGCTGTCCGGGTCGTAGGCGCCGCCGACGCTCACGTCACGCTGCTTCATCTCGGCCCAGAGCGACTGCGAGATGTCGTCCCAGAAGACGCCGATCTTGCGGCCCGGGTGCTGGTGCTCGTGGTAGAGGCCGATCGAGTGGCCGATCTCGTGCATGGCCGAGCCGTAGTTGGTCTTGAGGCTGTCGTCGATCTCAAAGCATCGGTCGGCCAGGTTCATGATCTGCGGTCCGGCGTCGTTCACGCCAATGGAGCTGTTGCAGTCACGTCCGGTCGAGGGGTGCTTGAAGTCGACGTAGTTGACGCAGCCCTCGCAGTACTGCGTGAGCTTCTTGCTCTTGCAGGTCGAGAGCGGCAGGAACCGCACGTTCGTGTGGTCCTCGTAAACCTTCATCGCGTCGCCAATATACGACTTCTGTGTCGTCGTGAACGGGTAGTCTGAGTTGTAGTCGTAGCAGACGACACCTCCGTCCCACTTGCGGTTGGCGTCAACGACAGCGAGCGACAGTCGGCGCTTCTCCTCGCGTCTCTTAGTCTCCTCGTCAATCTTGGTCTGGAAGACGTCCTTGCCCGGGCACGAGACCTGAGACGCCTCGTCGTGCACCTTCTCGATGAGGTAGCACCCGGCCTGGCCGCGCGAGCACGCCACGTACGCGTTCTCGGCGTAGTAGTGCAGGCTACGGTGCTTGAGCGCCACGCCGTTGATGACGCAGTCCTTGCTACTCGCGGCCTTATCGAGCGCATCGAGCTGCGCGTTCGCGTCGACGTGCTTGGCGGCGTCGCTCTCAACGCGAATGTGTAGCGACACGGACGCGGCGTTCGCGGTGGACGCGAGGGTGGCGCAGAGCGCAGCGAGCGCGGTCCATCTCTGCCAGCCGACCATGGTTCCCTGTGGCTCTCTTTCTCTCAGGCTGAGGACAAATTACGTTCTGATGGGCGAAGGAGCGCAGGAGGCGAGAAGAGAGAGCCGACGACTGTAAGCGCTTGGCGCACCGAACGAACCGAACGTTTTTTTAGCTGTTGAGCCTCGAACTGTGGGCTGTGATCGCTGTTCCAGGAATAGAAGAGACGCCAGAGTGTGAGGATCCAGCAGGAGCCCAACGAACGCAATGTGGCGGCAGGCACAGATGGCAGATGGCTGGATTGGATAGGTGGGTCTGCTGCTGGTGTTTCGACTGCCAACGAGCCTCCTGTTAAGTAAACGCGTTCGTTTCCTCTCCATGTGCGTTTGGCTCGGAACAAATCCAAATCTTGTGCTCTAGTCGGAGCGTTCCACTTGGCCTTCGTATGCTCGTGCAAAATAAGAGCGTGCGTTGCGCGAAAGCAGGTGGCGCTGGTTGTCTGACGCGGAACGGCTTGGACTGGCTTTACAAACTAATCAGTCTGGCAGTTTGGTTGTCCTTACGCGACTGTTGGGGATAAAGTAAACAGGCCAACGTGGAATCTGTCCAGCTGGACCATTAACAACACAACCTAGGCTCGCGTTCCATACTTGGTGAGGCCGCATAATTATCGTGTTGACTAAAAAATCGCTCTAAATGGGACCTTTAAGTATAACGAGCTCAACGCATCTGCAGGATGGAAAATAAAGAAATGCTCTTGATGACATGAAGATGCTGAACGAGGTCAGCCAGCGCTGTCGTGTGCTTTTACTATCTGCGAAAAGATTTCGCCAGTGTCGTAATGGCAGAGCTGGCGATCAGGAAGCGGTGTCTAACGTTAGCGGCTCTTGGAGATACTTTCGGGCTCGCACTTTCAGCTCTCGACCACCGCCGTCGTCAGGACAACAGCACGCAGAGACGACGGAGATCGTCGGAGCCGCGGCTCCAGCCGGTTCTGCAGCACCAAAATACCTCCGACGCAAGGAAGTCTCTGAGATATCGAAATGGATCTCATCGTCAAGCAAGCGCCCTCAGATCAGGATGAGAATCGAGTGCCGAATGTTATTGATAACCAAATCAAAGTGTTCAAGAGTTATCTTGCTCTTTGTATACGAGATAGTACTCACACTCAAATTTAAGCCTGGAAAACTATCTTTTTGGTTTCTTTTGGTGTCCAGGATGGAAAAGCGAGCCGAGCCATCTGATTTTGGGCAACATCCGACCCGATCTTACCCAAGAGCCAGCTGATCAATACTACATCTTGATTTCGCTATGCCGCCGTCTCCAGGTGCTTCATCTGAGGTCCAACAGACGGCGGTATAGTGAAAGCAAGTAACGTCTTTCTGCTGCAACATTTTCGTACCGAAGCGGCCAAGAGCCAGCTGAATAACCAACGCTCACCTAATTCAGTACATGGTCTATTTTTTGTGCCTCATTCCGCGCTGAAGCTCTCTTGACAGCGAGCGACCCGTCACTCCACGACTCGCGCGGCTTCGCATCCACAGCGCCGTACTTGCCATTAAGATGCTCACCAAGAACGCGCTGCTGCTCGCTGCCGCCGTGCTGCTGCTGCTGGCGCCTTCCTCAACGGAGGCCGCCACGCTCTCGTACCCAAAGTGCGAAGAGGGGGCGTCGGGCTGCTGCACGTTCGGCAGCGGCAAGATGAAGGACCACGGCTACGCTGTCGTGCGCATGGATGTCGACACGATCATCACGTGCTCCAAGGGCTCGCTCAAGTGCTTCGCTGGCAACCCGAACCTGCGTGCCGGCGTTGAAGGCCGCGACGAGATCACCTGTCCAGGTACGAGTCCTCCACTGGTGCTTGTGGTGTGTCTATGATAGCGACTGTGTATGAGCTGACCTTTATTTGGTTGCGTGTGGTATGTTGCAATGGTGAACAGACTTTGCTGCGCTGGAAGAATCGCGATCAGAGATCGAGTATCTAGACGGCGAGAAGGTGACCACGACGAAGACCACGACGACGTCGAAGGAAGGCCTCGCTTCGGTTCACGCTGGAGGCTTGGCGTAAATTATCCAGCCCAACGTAATGTAGCCAGCTGGCCAGCGTCCATGAAGAGACCGGCGAATACGTCCAAGTGAATGCCGTGGAACTCGCATACAAGAGCCGATTTTGAGAAGAGACGAATGCATGCTGCGGAAGACGAAACAGAGAGAGAAGAGATTGAACGCCATGGAGAAGAACTGGCAAAGAGAACTTGGGAACCAGAGAGAGATGAAGTAGGAGCAGAAGCTGAGTGTGTTGACGAAATGTATGTAAGATTATGTGATTTCTGCCTAGTCATCCTTCCACGCACTTGGTCGCCACGACAAGCGGATATTATTTACGCATGAGTGCAACTTTCGACCAATAGCAGATACCTAACGCACACTTTTAGCCAATGGAAGAAACGATTTTGGTAAATTTGAATAAATTGCTTTGACATGCATGTAACTTACGTCTCCGAAGGTGCGTGTGACGATTGCCAGCTCGCTTTGGGTAGTGTTCTCTGAGGAAGAACGTGTGTGACACAGGAAGAACGTGTGTGACACAGGAAGAAGCGCTTTCTTCCTCACGACACTCGCGAATCCGCCCCCGCCTGCACGACTTTCAATCTCTCTCGTCATGGCACTCTTCGTCTGGGGATCGAACGCGTCGCAGCAGCTCGGGCTCGGTGTGGACACCAAGGAAATCTACGAAGTGGTGCGTAGCTTCTCTCATGCAGCTCATGGCTCGCGCCAACGGCCGTCACTCTAACAACCCAACACTCTGCATATGTGCCCTTTGCTCTGCAGCGCAAGGTGGACGCGCTCAATGGACAACTGATTGTGGACTTCTCTGCCGGCGAGAACCACAGCCTCGCGGTGAACGAGTTCGGCGACGTCTTTGCATGGTACGTCGCCATGCAAGTCATGCAGAAAATGTACCCATACTCAAAATGCCGTCGCTGATTCTGCTCATTTATGGTATTGCATGCACACAGGGGGCGTGGGAAAGAAGGCCAATTGGGCCTCGGTCAGCTCCAGGACCAGTTGGTGCGCACGCCGCAACGCGTGACGGGGCTCGACGGACAGATGATCAAGAAGGTGTCGTGCGGCGAGATGCACTCGCTCGCGCTCTCGGTGGCTGGCGAGGTGTTCATGTGGGGTTTGCTGCCCGAGACGCGCCACGTGCGCAACGACGGCATGTTTGACCACGCGTCCGTGTCGCTCACGGGCCTCTCGCAGCGGGCCATGTCGCCAAGCGCGCTCCGCGAACACATGGCCGGCAACATCATGAACCGGCTCATGCGCGACTCGGAGCTCGTGTACGAGTCGGCCAACATGCACGGCGGCGACGCGCTGCAGGATCTGGGCCAGCAGAAGGTACAGACCGTGCGCCACCCGTGCTTCGTGCCGCGACCATGCCCGTCGCTCGCGCGCGTCATCATCATCAACATCGCCGCGGGCTTTGCGCACTCGCTGGCCTCGAGCTCAAGTGGCTTAGTGTTCAGCTGCGGCTACAACGATAACGGGCAACTGGGCACAGGCTCGCGCCGCAACTCAGCCGACTTTCAGCAGGTCAAGGCGCTCGACGGGTACTTTATCGAGCACATTGCGTGCGGCCAGCAGCACTCGTTGGCCTGTTCGCGCATCGAGATCGCGCCCGAGACGCAGCAAAAGTCCGGCGTGTGCTTCTCCTGGGGACTGGGCATTCTGGGTCAATTGGGCTCGGGCATCAACATCTCGTGGCTGCCCATGCGCGTGGAGATCGCCGAGCCAGTTGTCTCAGTTGCCGCCGGCAGCCACCACAGTGTCGCGGTCTCGAGCGACGGCCACGTGTACTCGTGGGGCCACAGCGAATACGGCCAGCACGGCGCCGGCGAGATGTTCTACGACCTGCAGCGCGGCGCGCACTACTTCTACCCGCGCGTCCAAGAATCGCTGAAAGCCCAGGGTGTGTGCGTGAAGCGCGTGGCCTGCAGCTCACACAGCACGTTTGCGCTTGCGAGCGACGGAAACGTGTACTCGTGGGGCTGGAACGCCTTTGGTGTGCTCGGCGTGGGCAAGTACCAGCACTCGGTGCACCCGCAGAAGATCTTTGGACTCAAGGACAACACGGCGACGCATATTGGCGCCGGTTCGAACCATGGGGCTGCGGTGGTGAGGCCGCGCGGCGCCCACTATTCACTCCGGTACGACCAGGTGCTCAAGAACAGCGAGTTTGCGGATGTGGAGTTCGTTGTTCATGGTGGTGGAGCTGGTGGTGGGGAGTCTCGAGAGCGGGCCCATCGCGTGGTGCTATGCGCTCGAAGCGGATACCTCAAGGGTTTGCTGCGCGTCATCGCGTCGTCCTCCTCGCGTGAGGCTGAAGATGGCAAGGACGATGAGAGCAAGGTGCTTGTGGTCGACGAGTTCCAGGACGTCGACGCGCAGGTGGTGCGGTCGTTCCTCGAGTACTTGTACACGAACCGCGTGGAGATCCCGAGCCACAAGCGCAAGGCGCTCGCCGAGTTCGCCTCGCGCGTGTGTCACGACGCGTTGGTGAACGAATGCCAGGACATGTGGCGCAAGAAGCGACCTGGGACTGGCAGCGATATGGGGCTTGACGAGGTGCGCGCGTTTGGCAACGACATGGCGGCAATGGTGCTCAACTCGGAGTTCTCGGACGTCGAATTCCTCTGGCCCATCCATGATGAGGACGAGGCGGACGCTGAAGCAAAGTCTGATACGGGAGTGCGGTTTGAGCGCCTGCCGGCGCACAAGGCCGTGCTGTCGCAAGTCGACTACTTCCGCACGATGTTCACTGGCGGCTTCAGCGAGGGCGCGAGCTACTCCGGCGCGACTGCCACCGCCCACGTGCACGAGATCGAGCTCAACTACATGCACCGCGACGGCGTGTCGCTTTCGGCGTTTAAGAACCTGCTGCTCTGGATCTACACGGGCTCCTTCGAGCGTCTCAAGGGCCTCGAACCGAATGAGATGATGGACCTGTACGTCGGCGCGAGTCTCATCGGCCTGAGCTACTTGGCAAGCCTCTGCGAGCTCCAGCTCGCGACCATCCTCGCGTATTTGGACAGCGACTCGGTCGCCGCGTGTCTGGACTTTGCCGAGCGCTTTGACGCCCGCCGGCTGCGCACGCTCAGCTGGCAGCTGCTGGACAAGAAGGTTCAAGCGCAGCAAGACCACGAGACGAAGATGGACACGTAGAGAGAGTGTGGTTTGGTGTGCGTTCAAGTAAATCTATCTATCGTCTCCTTATTGGATGCATGGACTGGTAGTTGAATTGATGATAGTGCTGAGTTTCGCTTTGGCTTTGGCTCCAGGTGATTCAGAGTGGGAATGGTTGGTGGTGAGCTCCTCGTCTCGGGGTCGCAGCGCACGTGTAGTTGTTGTGCGTTGTACGGGCTTGACGCCGTCGTTTCTTCTTGAGCTGGTATCGAGCCATGCAGTGCTGGATGAGGCAGCCGAGCGCACAGCAGACTATCGTGCTCGCCAGGTACCCCCACCAGGCTTTTGGGATCACATAGTGCTCTTGCTTTTGTTGGCCGTCCGCCTGTGGCCGTGCGTACTTGTCCAGCGACGCGCCGTTCGGGTAGTTGCCGATAAAGTAGCCGGCGCCCCAGGCCATGGCGTTGGCACCGATCCAGCTCGTCGCGACGACCACAGCCTTGCCAGGTGGAGATGACGAAGAGCTCCTCGCCGTGAGCAGGCCGCAGAGAGCGCCCAGCCCTCCTAGCAACGCCAGGAGCACAATATGTGGGTGTCCCGGGCTGAGTCTGTTGCCGAACGTCGTGTTGCACGCGAGCGCGAGCATGAGGCCGGCGGTCATGCCGACCATGAAGCGCCCGAGCGCCGCGTTCGCCAGCACCAGCAGGCAGAGCAGGATCCCACCGAGGAAGAAGCATGCCCAGGACGCCACGTTCTCCCAGTCACTGCCAGCCTCGTCGTCTGCCAGCACATGCATGCGCTGGAGCACGAGCGAAACGAAGACCGCGCCGTCCAGGAATGCGCAGCCGAGCATCGCCTGCTTGACGAGCCGCGCCCCCGCGCAGCAGAGCGAGACGCCGAGCAGCAGCGCCGCCGCGGCGGCGATCGTCGGCGCCGTCTCGAGCTGCTGCAGCGAGCGCGTGCCTTCGGGGGTGCCGAAGAGCAGGTTGACGTCCACTTTGTCCATCACGAGCGAGCGCCGGAGGTGTCCAACAGGAGGAGCAGGCGACGCATCAGCAGCAGCCCACACGCTCATGCAGATCAGCAAGACGACAGCAACATGCGGCAGATCTCCTGGCATCGCGCTGAGCTGGTCGGGCGAGCGGCTCGCGCATCCAGCACAGTGCGAGTGACGACGGCGGCTCGTTGAAGCTGTCAGCGACTTTGGAAGGAGAACACGCGGAGAAGGAGACGCGCGTGGGAAGTGGCGCAAGTCGGGAGTGGAGCCACTTGGTCGCACATCGCACCTTGCAGTCGGCAGCGATGATGCGCAGGCAGGCGACTGGTCGCTCAAAGTTGCCTGTTGTACTTCATGGAGGTTTCGATTACATCCCCGCTCATGCAACTGATGAGAAAGAGGCTTTCCATCCGTCTGCACGACCAGTCAGGTGATCAATCGATCGCCAAGACGAAGCCATGCGTGCGTGGCACGAGTGTCGCTTGAGTCATCGGATAACGTCTGGTCGTGTGTAGCTGTTTCTGAAGCATGTCAATTGCGATTCGACGAACGGACGTCACTCGCCAACGCAGCTCCAGCTCGTCGTGCAGGCGAGGCGTATTCACTGCTTTACAGCTCGCTTGCAGCACTGGCTTTGCTCACCACTAATGTTGTTGTTGAACAGAACATATAAGCTATCACTTGATTTGGCATACGCCCTCTCATAATTGAGGAGTCCAATGGATGATCAAAAATGTTCTTTGCAGAAGGGTGGTGTTAAAAAACACCAGAAGATATAAGTTGCGCTCACCACACACTCACGAGCGTGGATGATACGACAACAGAGTCGCGATCGACAAGCAGTGCTCGTTCAAATTCGCGTTGGTTTGCAGAATGGCAGTCGGTGATGACAAATCCAAATCGCACGATAGTCATGCGTTGTAAGTCGCTTAACCGCCGAAGCCGTAGAGGGTGCGGCCCTGACGCTTGAGCGCGTAGACGACATCCATGGCAGTTACGGTCTTTCGGCGCGCGTGCTCCGTGTAGGTAACCGAGTCACGGATGACGTTCTCGAGGAAGACCTTGAGCACGCCGCGGGTCTCCTCGTAGATGAGGCCGGAGATGCGCTTGACGCCGCCACGGCGAGCCAGACGGCGGATGGCCGGCTTGGTGATGCCCTGGATGTTGTCGCGAAGCACCTTGCGGTGACGCTTGGCGCCGCCCTTGCCGAGTCCCTTGCCTCCCTTTCCGCGTCCAGACATGCTGCTGATTGCTTGAGTTGCTGTTGGTGGTGTGTCTGACGAATTGCAGAATGAGTGACGATTGGAGGGCTCTTGGGCTTCGTTTTTGGCTCGGGCTTCAAACGGCAGGGAGCTTTTCGCGCCAAAAGTAAAACAAGGGACAAGGGACACAAGCAACCTTTAGGATAAAATAAAACAAGGGACATCCGGGATAGCGAGAAGAACGCGCGTCGAGGCTTATGATTGGCTGATTTGGCATCATGACTATAACGGTACTTGATTGGCGGGATTTGAAGGAATGATACGAGTGAGATAGGATTGGCTACAAGTGGTCATGGATACATTTTCTGCTTGGATCAAGATCAAGAGCTCCTCGTAAGTAAGCTTCAAACTGATGCGCGGCAGGCTCTCAAGCGCAGGAAGGACGATGTATCAGCAGTCAGCAACAGCTCCGTTCTGGTTCAAGCGAAATGAGCGCCACGTGAGGCTTCGTCGATCTTGTGCGCACTATACCATCGCTGTCTATGAACTGTGTCAACCACTGCAACACCGCTCTGTGAAGTTTGAGCCCAGCGTCAGCGCATACTGCGAATTCGAGGTGGTATGAAGCCTTAGTTCAGGAGTTTTCGACTGAACCGAAAGCTTTGAAGACCCGTTCATGCGTCCTTGTGAGTGTGCCTTGAAGTGCTAGCGACCTGCTGCAGCTCTGGTGACCAGGACTCCCACACGTCAGTGCGTCGAATGGCTGGCTCCTTTGAAGTGCTGTCGATGACACGGAGCACTCGTCATTGCTGTTTGCGGTGCGAATGTCACTTCAGATGCATTGGTGTGCTTGTATTCAATAGCTTCCACAATCGTTACTCTAAGACCATGAGACTACGTCCAGCTTGAATTTGCAGTGAACCAGTGGATGTGAATAGCGACGGCATGCACACCGCATCCCTTGTGCGTACAGCGTAGTGCTCTTATCAGGATGCCCGTCGTTCTCGTGGGAGCACACGCTGCTTGTTGCACTCAGTGGTCTATCTGGACTAGGAAGGAACAAGATGAATGATATCCGCATCCACACCAATAACGCCACTTCAATATCTGAGAATCTGATTTTAGCACTTCAGCCCTTTGGGTCGACTAATGACCGACGATCAATTCGACGGTCTGCCTGCTATGCTTGTGGCTTGCCAGCTCACTTTAGTTCTGCTGTGACCGAGCGCAAGAAGTGCACTCCAATAGCCACTCATGGGTACTGCTAACACCGACAATGGCACCGCTCGAGGTGACGTAGTGACCCCGATGAATGTGTCTGTTGCTGGTACCGAAGCGCCGTCCCTTGCACCATTGTCGATCCAAGCTGTGGAAGTTGGGATACCTACCATAGCTTCTCGACAGGTCACGCTCAACTAGTCCAACTTGACGTTCTCGCTCCCAGTCGGCAGCGCCGAGAAGTCCGACTCGCAAGGCCGTGATATTAAAGAACGTGTCTGGACGCTGTAGACATGGTGAACTGACAGCAGTCATGGGTCTGTCGGGTTGCGGCAAGACCACGCTGCTGGACATCTTGGCGGACAGAGTTTGCTCAAGAAACATCGAAGGCCGCGCTGAGCTGGACGGCGCTAAGCGAGAGACGCGCGCGTTCCGAGCCGTCTCCAGCTACGTGGTGCAAGAAGACACCCTCTTCGGGTCGTTCACAGTGCTCGAGACGCTGGAGATGGTCGCCAAGCTCAGTCTCCCTAGCAGCATCACCGACGTTATGGTCCGCGAATGCGTCCAGACGGTGATGAGCGACATGGGGCTGCGCAACTGCATGCACACACACGTGGGCGACATCTTTCGGAAAGACATCTCCGGCTGCCAGAAGCGCCGTCTCAGCATGGCGATCGAGCTGCTGTCCGAGCCGTCGATCCTGCTCCTAGATGAGCCCACGTTCGGTCTCGACTGTTCGTTCACATTCAGCATCATGAAGCTCGTCCAAAGCTCTGTCAGCAGTAGGACAAGACCGTGATCTGCACGATCCACTAGCTCTCGTCGCTGGTTTACACCATGTTCACCAACATCGTGATCCTCAGCGCGGGCGAGACCATGTACTGTGGACCGTGCGTCGACATGATCACACACTTTGCGTCCGCTGGCTACGCCTGTCCAGCATACTCGAACCCGGTGGAACACTTCATTGAGCTCGTGAACGCCGACTTCCCTGACCACGGAGATATCCCGGCACTGCTCACTGCATACGAACGGAGCTCCATCGCTGCTACTGTGACCGCACAAATCGCAGGCGATAGAACAAATGCCGGAACGAGTGTCAAGCTTCGATCTCGCTTCTCGTTCGCAGCTTCCAAGGACGCAGCATCTCCGTGGCGCCAGTTCCTGGTGCTGTTCTATCGCAACTCGCTCAACAACATCCGAAATTTGGGCATCTTCTGGGTGCGCTTGGTCATGTATGTGGCGCTCGGCACGATGATCGGGACGATGTTCCTATACACGAACAAGGACATCGCCGACAACGACATCGTAGTGCTGCTCTTCGATGCGCACGCGTTCTTCGTGTCCATGTCGGTCGCTGTCGTGCCGTTCTTCATCGAAGAGCGCGCCGTGTTCCTCCGAGAGCACCTCAACAGCTCGCTCAACGTCCTAAGCTACGTGGTGTTCAACTACTTCGCTGCTTTGCCTGGGATATTCATGATAGCGCTCATTGTGGCGTGCATCGTCGTCTTCCTCGTGGGCCTTAAGTGCTTCAGCTACTTTCTGCTCAACTTGTTTCTCTCGATGCTGGTCGCCGAGTCCATGATGCGCGTTATCGGCGCGTCGTGTTCCCACGAGATCATCGGACTCATCGTTGGCGCGAGCATCTTGGGCGTCTTCATGGCCTGCGAGGGCTTCATGATGCTAAAGCGCACGATCCCGGACTACTGGACCTGGGGCTACTACCTCATCTTCCACACGTACACCTTCGAGACGTTCATGCACAAGCAGTTCATGCTAGAGGCGGATAGTGGCACTCCAATTCCAGCCATCCTGACGCGCATGGGGCTCACCGAAGCGCAGCCAGACCGCAACATGGGCATCTTGCTCGGGTACGCTCTCAGGCTCGAACTGATCTTCACAATCATCATCTACTACGTGCGAACCGGACGACGATAGACAAAATAAACACGGTTAACAACCACGAAAGCTAAATCTCAATCAGCATCGCTACAACGAAGCGTAAAATTGAATATGCAAGGAGCACTCACCTGCATCTTTAGTGTCTCCACGGCAGACCACAGCGCTTTGACTTTCATGACTGCTTGCTGCAATGGCTGAACACCTCTAAAGTGATGCGAACGAGGAATGCTGTTTGAGGAAGGGTTCGGACGAGATGCGCTGGACTCATCTGCTTGTCGACCGCTGGTATACGCATAATCTGGGACGCACTGAGCCTAACGCACCGCTTGGCTTGTATCTTTCGCATTGACGTTCTCGTCCACGATGCTATGGTCCCTTCGAAAACGCCATCTCCAAGCCACTTGCCGCTAATGTATCCGCACGGAAGGAAGTCGCCGTGCGCGCATCGCGGCTGTCAGTCGATTGCGCGTTTGCTGGCTGTCAGCATTTGGATTGGAGGGCCTGGCGTTAAACATGAGCATCTTCTGAGAGCGATTGGCTCATGTGACGCAGCACCGCAATGTCACTGCCACTTGCGGTGCTATGTGTGCGGGCGGAGCGCAGAGCCGAGAAGAGCGTCGTCGCGACGGCATCATCTGCAGTTGTTCGCATGTGTTTGTTGCCTTTGGAGAAGCTGATGCGACGAATGAGCTATTGGAATTGAAAGCATCATTTAGGCTTGACAATTCTAAAACCCACTCCAAGTCGTTAACAGGCATGTGGGGTATGTCCTTGCAATCAACAGTGTGGTCCACGTCAAAAAGATTTTTTTAAAATGTACCACACTAATCAGCGCAAAATCTTCCTAGTTTTGCTGCTTTCAAACATTTGAAAGGGGCGCCAACTCCCGATAGACAGCCGCCGCCCGCATCGCAAGGCAATCACGTGCTGCGGAAACGAAAGCGAGCACCGACGATCGACACGCGCGCTCTCTCTATCAGACACACCTGCTGCACAGGAGACTCGACGCAGAAACGGACCTGAGCGTGTGATTCCTCCGATATCTGTGCATCAACCAGCAGCGTGACGACGGAGCGACGACGAAGGAGCCATGGGAGATGCCGTGGTGCGCGTGCAAAAGCACCTGCAGGAGCTCGCGCGCGACAACTTCTCGGCGCTCGAGATGACGCACGGGAAAAATATTGAGTGGCTTCGCCGTGAGCTAGAGACGCTGTGCAAGGAGATCGACGTTGCGTTCAAATTGGAGCTCAAGCGGCCCGCGCCGGCGACGGCGTACACCAGGTAAGGAAGGAGGAGAAAGGACAATCTGCATGTATGCATGTGACGATTGATGGCGTGTTGTGTATGCAAATGTGGGTCTAACTGTCTGCACGTTGTGTGTATGTGCTGTGTAGTGAGTATGTCTTCGTGGCGAAGAAGCAGAAGGTCGTGCCGACCACAGCAGCAGCGAGCGTGCAGCAACAGGAACAGGTCGCGACGATAAGCCAGCAGCAACTATCGCCGCAGACCATTCCAGTGGCGAGCGCAAAAGTACAACGCGCAGAGCCTGAGAGAACAGCTGAAGTGTCGATGTCTGAGGTCGCAAAGCCAGCCAAGGTGGTAGAGATGATCACAGTGAAGAAGATCGTCAAGCGCACGCGGAAAGTGATGAGGCCAACGCAATCCAGTGCTGCAGCGAAGAAGCAAGTCAAGAAGGAGCGCAGCTCGCAGATTGACCCTCTTAGTATGAAGGTGGTTGAGCTGCGCGCGGAATTGAAGAAGCGCGGACTGAAAGCCGCTGGTTTGAAAGCGGTTCTCGTTGATCGCCTTCTCGACGCACTCGAGGAAGAAGAGAACAGCGACGACGATGACGTTGTGGAGCTAGAAGAGGTCGATGAGGAGTACGAAGAAGAAATTGAGGAAGAAGTGGAAGTTCACACCGGCAAAGTTGCATCGGAGAGCAAAGCGTCAGACGAGATCGTTCGAGAGAGTGACTGCGGAATCGACGAAACAGGGCTCTCCCAGAAATCGACAGCCGACGACAGTTTTCTCCAGTCCCAGTCGATCGAGAAGCCGAAGCGCGCGCTTCAACAAGGCGTAGGAAGTAAGCAAATGCAGAATGAGATTGTCTCCGAGACGGTGGACAATGGCGAAAACACGGAGTCGACTCAAGGAGACGACAACGATTTCGAAATGATCAGCAGCTCGGACCAAGCGCGCGAGCCACAGCTCGCGCCGAAGAATCCCACCTCGAAATGGGCCGAATCAGCGAGGAATGCTCGTCAGGATGAGTCCAGTCACGTCTTTCCTTCAGCGGACGACATGGAAACGAGTCGACGTGTTCAAGCGAGTTCAAGTGCTGAACCAACGTTCAGGTCAGATTCCATTACTGGTGAGACTGACACGTCAGACATGTCCGTGGATCTGAAAGGGGCATCGTCTGCGCAATCGTCACTGCCAGCGCGGAGCTTGTTCGACAACGACTACAAGTCAAGTCGCTCTACAATCTCGGGAGATACTCTGTTCGAGAAAAAGTCGTCGTTGAAAGTGAGCTTTGCAGCGAGGAAAGAGGACACGATCGTTCCGGACTCGCAACCAGACCAGCCATCGACCCGGATGTCGCCGAACCACGCGAGCTTGGAAGATCCAGTGAGCAGGTCTCGATCAATCTCGCTGCCACAGGCTAGCGTGACTGTCAACGCGAATCCGATGACGCCGAGCGGGCAGATGATCACTGACGAGCTCCAAGTGGCGCGAAATGAACCCATTGGAGCACCGTTAAACGAGACGGACGAAGAGCGGAGACAGCGAGAGCACCAGCAAACCATCGAACGGGAGGCCCAGCGGCTCCGAATTGCGGCTAAACTGTCTGCGAAGAAGAGATTCGAGGAAGCTAAGCTTAGCAGCGCGTTCTGGGCCAAGCGAGATCGGTTGAAGGTCCAGTTGCAAAGCACTGCTGCACCACCAGCCGATGATGCCCCAGCGAAGTCTGCTGGATCGACGAGTGCATCAAACACTGCTGACTCACCAGAGCAGGTCGCAATGAAGCCCGATCCTGAAGTTCCGCAGACGAACACGTCTTCAGAACCTGTTGCTATAGAGCACTCCAAATCGCCCGACGCTTCGATGTCAATCACCGCTCCAGAAAACGTCATGGAAGCGTCAGAGGTGCAGCAGCCGGTTGTTTCGTTGAAACCGGAGCCGACCTTGCAGGCTCGATCGAAACCAGTGACGATTCCATTCTCGTCGTCGAACCGCAGATTTTCCGACCCTAGTCGAAGATTATCAGCTTCTCGCAGAAGGGAGTCTGCTGCAAGCCGACGGGATTCTACCTCCAGCACCTCCAGCAGGCGGAACTCGGTCTCTAGTCGAAGAGACTCATTGACCAGACGCAGAGATTCTGGCGCATCTACTGTCTCCTCCACCTCAGCAAAATCAAGAGCGGAAAGCATAAAAGCTGCGGCGAATGCGTCTCGTAAGCCAACGAACCTCGTCAGCGGTCTGCATTCGTTCACATCTTTGATGGAAAAGGAGAACTCAAGTGCGGCCAACTCAACTCGCAGCGCGCCCGTTGTAAACGCGCTCAAACTGGCCGAGAAAACGCGTTTGCTGGAGCAGAAGAAGAATCTGGAGAAGATGAAGCGCAAGGAAGCCTTGATGAAGAAGTACGAAGAGCAGCGTAAACTTGACGACGATAAGAAGAAGAAGACGATCGGATTGAAGGAGAAGACCGAGCGTGATGCGAAACTGAAGCGTGAGCAAGACAAGCTAAATGAGAAGAAGCAGCGAGAGATCGAGCTGGCGAAGAAACGACACCAGAAGCTGCAAGAAATGCGCGCAGGCTTGGAGAAGAAACGGGCAATGCTTGCAGCTGAGAAGCAAGCAGGGGCTGCGAAGCTTGCAGCCCAGGCAGCGTCCTCAACTCGGAGACTCTCAACTACCTCGGCGAACTCCCAAACAGCAAGACAGACTGCACCTCTTCAGGCATCCAAGTCGAGCACAGCCTCACAAGCGCTGAAGCCAACAGCGGGCGTTTCACAAGCAGCTAACGCACCAGCTGCTCCGAAAATGACGAAGCCAAGTGCGCCTGCTCAAGTGTTGAAACCTGCGGCGGCCCCTGCTCAGAGTGAGATTCTGGTGAGTGGTCCTGTGAAGAAAGAAGCGACTTCGAAGCCAAAGGATCGCCCCACTGATGCGAGTACGTACGACATGTCTGACAATGCCGAATCGTCGGAGAGCGACGGCAACGATTCGGAAGATGACAAGCACAACAAGAAGAACATCCCAAAGTGGGCGCGGAAAGAGAATCTAGAGCGAATCCTGCGCGTGCAGTTTGGTCCCAACGCCTCGGATCCCTCGCCTGCGATTTTCCCAGACTTTGTGGACACGTGTGACCTCGAAGCCATCTTCCAGCCCACCGACGTGCGAAAGAAGAAGCGGTTTGCGAAGCGATCGAGCAGCGGGAACTGGTTCGGCGACCGACCGACAGCGAGAGAGAAGGCCGTGTACAAGCGCGATATGGGCTACCTTAGGTGATGCGAAGACGGCTGACAGTTCGTTCTCATGGTGTGCGCCCCTCATTAATATTATTTACGTGGAAGTGATTTTGAGAACCAAAGTTGTTACTGTTCACGCTCATCAAGCTTTCATGAAGGTCGTTTGCAAGTGTTTTGTGATGTAGGGACGCAAGCAAACATACAGAAATGCACCTGACCGAGCTCACTGCCACCAGCTCATGCCGCTCGAAGGGTTGACTCGTTCTTCCACAGCCGCGACGCTGATTCCGACGTTGAGAACTCGTTCTTCTGCTCTGGGTTGCTCACTGCGTGTTTCCTGCTGCCGCTGGAATTGGGTTGAATGGTGCTCCTTGGACTTGGCTGCCCGAGTAGTGACGGAGCTACCTCCGCGTACCGCGCGAAGTAGCTCGAGTCATCACCGGAGGCGAAGCTTCTGGAGCGGGTCGTCCGCACTGTAGCAGAGCAGTACTCGCTTGACAGCGACGCCTTTGGAGACGGGACGACGCCGAATTTTTCAAATGGCGTGGTGCTCGACGGAGCGAGATCCAAGCCGTTGGATGCAAAGATGCGGAAGTCCCCAGAGGTGTAGATACGCAGGATCGTCTTCTCCTCGACGAGCAGGGCCATCACCATCTGTGCGAGATTCTCCAGCGTCTTTTGCACTTTCCGGGCAGCGCTGTCATCTCGTGAGCGAGTGTCGAGCGCGATGATGCACCCGATGGGCGTTGGGTGGTGTCTGCCCAGGAGAATTGGCGCTGCGGAGAAGAAGTGGAACGCGTCACGAGATTCGACTTCGAACTGTCGCGGCTGTTGTCCAGACGCCGAGCGCTTCCTCTTCGAGACGCTGAAGGGCTCCTGTCCTTTGATGGACCGATGGCAGATTGAGAGGAAGGTGTCCGAGTGGAGGACGCTCGTACGAAGCCCTTTGTGCCCGAGCACCCAGATGTGCTCCTTGTCGGCGAGCACGATCGCACCGCCTTTGCACTCGAGATAATCCCCTAGAAGAGAACAGACCGAATGGAGTTTCTGGTTGTGGTACTGACTCACGATCACTTTGTACTCCTGCTCCCAGACGCGAGGTGAGCCACATGGAGTCATCGCAGACGCGAGAGAGCAAAGCGAGCTCGTCGCCGAGGATGGCGACGATCCGTAGTCACTTGTGGACTGCGTGAGGAACGTCCCCGACTTGCTTTGACCATCGCGAGAGCGAGAACTGCACGGACTGTCAAAAGACTGTGCCAGCTGAGCGAAGTCTTCGACCAGTGAGTTCTCTCGCGTGTGGCGACGGATGCATCGAGCGCATGTGTACGCGAGGTCGACGCCGAGTGACGGGACGTTGACCAAGCAAAAGCCGAGGCATCGTCTGCAGCAGATATCCCCGCACTGTGAAGACAAACAACACAGACGAGTTCGACAACTGGGTGAGTCTGAGTGGAAGAGAATAGAGGACTACCATTTTTTGGGATTCTGTCTTACCGCGCGGCAGTGGTGTCGTCGTCTTAGGATTCCGAACTTCTTGATGCAGATCCCACAGCGCAGGGCTTTCGAGTCCTGCTTCCAGGCCGTCATCGGCACGCCAGCAATAATCCGTGGGCCATTGTTGTGGTTTCCGTAGAGCTCGACGAAAGGGAACGGCATGCCGCTGTCCATTTGCTCAGATCGAGAGAAGGCTTCTTCCGGAATGGCGCCGATTTGTGCAGCAGCAGAATGCTTCAAGAGTAGTTGCTTCTAGAGAGGTCAACAGTCGAAACGAATGACGAGCTGCACCAGCGAACCGAGATCTCGGCAAAAATACGAATATGCGACGAGGAGTGATCCAGAGTTTTGCAAATCGCCGCTACGATTGCCAGCGAGAACGGATTCACTCGTTCTCGCACTCTTCCTCAAGCAGCAGTATCGCGTTAGTTGCTCCCAAAAGCCGACCAAGTCGTTTCAATTGCCAACTTTGACTCGTCTTTGAGAACGAAGGTACGAATCCAAGATGTGCGCCCCACCTTCGCATTGGTTTACTGACGGAAGGCTAATTTTATGCAGCGCTGAGGCAGAAGCAGCACAACCCCAGGACTCTCTTGTTCTTCTGGCGCACGAAGGGCTTTGATGGCGAGACGCGGCGGCACTCAGCACCTGGGACAATGGCTGCGCAGGAAGCAGCACGCTGGACGAGCTCGGTGAAAGTTTCCACGCTCGTGCTGATCAACGATGCAGAGTACGACTTGGAAGTGTCAACAAGCTGCCTGGTGCTCTCGAACTGGGGTCAACACGGAGAGGTTCGTGATGCATTCTGTTGGCTCTTGGTTTGTATAAGCCCTTGCTCATTTTGTAAGACTGATTATTCTTATGCTGTATAGACAGCAAGGAAGACTTTCACGCTCTCGCTGGTGTCACGAGAGAATGCGGATAATGATGAGGACGAAGACGTCTGCATACCATTGGTGATCACCGTACCGTTCACGCAGCGATTCAAGCTCAGCGGTCCAGCGACGCTGGCGTCCCCGTTCATGCCGCTTCTCGAGTCGAAGCGCCCTCTGGAGTACACTGTCGAGTTCGTCCGACCGCAAGTCACCGAGAGCGACTATGCCTGGGACAACTTCCAAGACCAGATTGCGATTCAGGCGCGTCTGAGCAAGCTTGTTGTCAAGCTGCAGGCGACTAAAGTGAGCCCTCCGTCTGATTCTGCGCACGACGCCACCTTGTTCTTCCCACGGTCGCTTTCAGAAATCAAGGCGCCGTCGCTCAAGCTCTTCGAATACATTGAGAAGAACCACAGCGTTGCTTCGACGGAGCACATTGCAATGCGACGGCCAGAGAAACTGTCCGAGAGCTTCAACGGTAGCAAGAAGAAAACGGAGAGTGCTCTGGCGCCACTGCGCCCACGCTCACCAGCTGACAAGTCAGTCTTTCTTCCAGCCATACATTCATCCCGACCAAGTTCGAGTGAGAGATCACAGACACCACCTTTTCGACCAATGTCAGGGTCAAACGCAACAAAGTCGGATTTGTCAACTGTGACCACTGCAGCCGAGGTGAGCAACCAAATGGAGGCGAAGGCAATTATCTTGAAGCTGAGAGCGCGCAACTCGACTCGAAGCGGAGCCAGCTCGCTCTTGATACCATCACAGACACATGGCGACGAGTTTTCGCCAGAAGCGCCGTTCCCAGAGAGTCGACTGGACGCGAAGACGAAAGCCGAGCTTGACAATTTCAATCACCTCGTTGTGTCGGTGAAAGAAAGCGTGAAGCGAGATCAGGCGTCTGCAAAGAGCGAGCTGGACTACTACCGCCAATTTCTCCCGCGGGCGCCATCGGACGTCCTCACGCCACGAGACATCACGCCAAGAGAGGCAATGGTCGCGCCTTCAAGTCTGAAGCCATTGATGATACCAACTGATCACAGCTCGAACGCTGGCTTAGCTTTAGCAGCAGCAGTGTCAAGCTCAAGCTCCATTGCTCCAGCGAAGAGGGCAAAGCCGTTACCAGTGAACAAAGCCCCCGCCAAGCTCCCAACTCTGTCAGCGCTCTCTTTATCGCCGCAGACAGGAAGTCTGTCTTCGTATTGTTTGTCTTCTTCACCACTTGAGGTCGAGAACAACCAGGAGACGTCACCAGTGCGAGCATCAACTACGGCTGCAGCAAAGAATCCTAAAGATCCGCCTCACGCCACTCATGTTGCACGACCAGCAGCACCATCGCAGCCACAGAAACCAGCAGCAGGGACAGCTGGAACGAAGAGCTCAGAGAGTGCTGTGAGAACCAAGACGGGTGGACCATCAGAGACTGGAAACTCGGGCAGTGCAGCCACTAAACACACTCCACTCGCCTCTCAGCAACATACAGAGACGAGGGCAAACGTGAAGAAGCAAAGCCAACCACCTGTGAAGAAACCAGCAGCTACAGGGACAAAGAAGAAGACGAACCAGCAGCTACCAGCGGCGAAGAAGCACGATCCCGAGGCAGCACTGAGCGATTTTGACGACCCAGACCCAGAGGTCGACGACGCTCCGATCTTACCAAACGACCTTGGCGGCATGAGAGCCGCACTTTCCTGTGGGGATGACGATGACGAGTATTGATCCCTCCTCAAAGAATAGCAGAGGTTGATCAATGGCAGCAATGCAAACATCATGTACAAGAGCAAGCATGCATTTGAACTCACTGATCCTTTGCGGTCTTTGGCTTCGCTTCTTTCTCTCTCTCTCTCTCTTCTAGCTCCCGCGGTACGTCGAGTACCCAAACGGGTTGATGAGCAGCGGCACGTGGTAGTGCTGGTCCGTGCGCTTGACGATGAACGCGATCTCGACGCTCGGGTAGAAAAACTCGCTCACGCCATTCGCCTCAAAGTACTGCTGCGTGTAGAAGACCATGCGAAAGGTGCCTGGCAGGAACTGCGTGCCCTCGGGCACCAGGGGCGACGCCACGCGGCCGTCCGAGTTGGTGCGTCCGCCGCTCACGACGTTCCACTGGCCGTCCGCGTCGAGCGACTGCAGCTCGACCTGCATGTTGGCCGCGGGGCAGCCGCGCGACGTGTCGAGCACGTGGGACGTGATGGGCGACTTGTAGGCCATGGCTGTGGCTGGATGCGGTGGCTGGATGTGCTGCTGGAGGGTCGCGATGCGGCGCGATGCGGGCGCTTCCGGCATGAGATTGGTGCTCGTGCTGTAACTGGAAATGGCGGATGCAATGAATTCGCATTCAAACATGCATTCACGAAAGGCCCTTTGTAATCGATGCTGCAAAATATAGTATATGGTTAGATAATAGCAAGGTTTTACGTATTGCTTTGTATATTTATTGATTTTGAAAAGGTTACTTGTTTTAAGATGATATTGATCTAAATGTTGCATGCGCAATTGACGTTCAATTAGAACACCTGTCCTAAATTAAGGTATACGACCCTATTTTCAGCACCAACAAGGCAACAATCACTAGGCCCACTTCAACCTGGAGAGCGCAGCAGCTCGAGCCGCAATGTGGCACGAAAGGTCACCAATAAAACACATCGCGCAGACGCGTCGTGCCTCGTGCAAGTCGCTCCCATTCACTCGGTCTCGCGCGTGCTGCTTTGCGATCTGGCACGACGGACGAACGCACTTCAAGTGGTGTCAGGCGAACATGCGCCGATCGAAGCACTGGCTCGCGCTTCTCGCTGTCGCCACCAATGCTATCTGCAGCAGCCAGAGCACCACTGAGATCCACATGGTCTCATGCCGACCACCCGCCTCGGAGCTTCTGAATAGCGGCATTGGGATCGTCACGGATGCTGCGTGCTTGAGTAGGAGCGACAGCGCGTGCCTCAATGGACCGTGCCGGTTCTGCCAGAAGTTCTGGACCAAGCTCCAAGGGTTACCGTCCATGCAGCCATCCTATTCCGCTGCATAAGCCAGTGGCTGTGCTCGGCGGGGTTGGTGCAGCGCCAAACAGCTCGACTGGACCAGTCAAGACTGTGGGTTCAGTGAGTCCGAGCTCATTCCACACTGTAGTGCTAGCCAACAGGGCGCCAGCACCAGCGCATGCACCAACGACCACCGCTCCAAAGCCAACTCGAGCTTCGACGTCAGCGCCAAGCACCAGCCCACCGTCAGCTCCGAGACCAGCGCCATCTCACACTGTTGTGCTAGCCATCGTGGCCCCGCCGCCCCTAGCGCTAGCTCTACAGAGGCCAGTCACCACAGCTCCGACGCCAGCTCAGGGATTCGATCCCGAGCTCATCGACTGCCGCGCGGGCCTCACGCCATATTCAGAGGCGAACGGCGTCGACGCGGTGCTGGACCTCTCGCGCGCGATGCTGGACCGGACATGTCTGAAGACGCGGCGATGCACGACACTACCGCCACTCCGCACCTTGGACGCGACGTCCTGCATCGACGAGTTCTGCCATCTCTGCTCGGTCGAGAAGACCAAGCTCTCGAGCAGGTACCTCGCGTGCAAGGCCATTCAGTAGTCTCAATATTCAGCAAAATAAGCAAAGTTAGTAATATGAACGATCCCAACGCACGGGACACGAGCACGCCCGTAGCGTCGAGGGTGCGTTGTTGCTGCAATCGAGCAACAAACGCAGGTTCGTCGTCATCTTCGCACACGTCGACAAGTTGAGAAGAGCCGAGTGGAGGAGGACGGACGGACAGACGTGAGATCTCGACGCGGTGCTCAGTCGTTTTTGCGCTCCATTCTTTTTCACGCCGACTCGTGGAAAGCAGTAAATAAAACTCGCCGCTGGCTTCGCTTTTCGTGGCCGCGAGTGCAGTGCCTGACCTCGAGCGAGTGGTTTCGAGACCCAGCGACGCATGAGGATGGGTGGGATTCATGGTCAGGCACAGGAAGTATATGCTGCCTGGCCAAGCGCGCAAATCATAACAGCTTGCACCAGACGTTCGCCCTTTCTACGCATCAATGGGCATAGAAAGGGCGGACGTACCGCTCATGCGTGCAGCACAAACCTACAGCACCCCAACAGAGGAATGGCAACATGGACGCTCAATAGATTGCTCAGCTCCTGATGCCAGGCAGTCAGTACGCTGGCCGGCTCGTCCATGTCTCGTTAACCCTCATGCCCGAGCCTCGTGGCTAAAGAGCGCACCACTTGCAAGAGAGCCGCCCTAACGAACAGCTCATTTCCGAACTCACCAGCCATAGACGACTCACCTGTTCCAGCTCTCGAATCAACCGCCATGGAGCCCATCGCCTCACCGTCGACCAACTACACGGCCGTGCTCGGCGGCACCAAGAAGGACGACACCACGGTGGCCATTTCGCTGTACCGCCCCGAGCAGCTCGAGAACCCGTGCAACCTGAGCTGGAGCAACCTCTCGTACACGGTGAGCGTGAAGAAAAGCGCGGCGAACCCGAGCGGCACCAAGACGATCCTCAAGAACGTCACGGGCCGATGTGCGCCGGGCGAGCTCACGGCCATCATGG
>JAADXK010000081.1:0-48194 GCA_023337805.1 Globisporangium barbulae | reverse complement strand
TTTTTTCCGCATCGAATTTCGTTTAGTGGTCGAACCGGAATGAGTGCCCGAAACGGCCTGGTCATAAGTATAAAGTATTTGTAAAGACCCCATGTTATTTAGATTTCTAGAACGTTCTAGAGGCAAATGATACCTATTTCGCAATCCTCATGACACGGGCAGTCTAAATCTACCGTCATTTTGTGAAAAACAATATTGCGTTCATGCCAAAGGGAAAGCACTTATCGGATGTCGAGCAAGGGCAGATTTTGGCCCACAAGCGGGATGGATTGACGACTTCCGAGATCGCAGTAGCAGTGGGTCGCTCTTACGATGTTGTTCGCAAGTTTCTGAAGAATCCTGAAGCGTATGGGACGCGAGCGCGGCCTGGGCGACCAGCCAAACTGAGTAAACGCGATCGCCGAAAACTGCTTCGGGCAGCTAAGCAGGACGGGATGACATCAAAACGTCTTAAAGCTGAGCTGTCGCTGCCTGTTTCTGATCGTACCGTACGGCGAGAGCTGCACAACGCGCCTTATATGAAATGGGGCAAGCGCATCAAGACACCAAAGCTGGCGGCGAGGCACAGGCAGACCAGATGCGACTGGGCAAGAAAGATGATCCGCGAGCGCGTCGACTGGAACAACGTCGTCTTCTCAGACGAAAAAAAATTCAACCTAGATGGTCCTGACGGTGCACAGTACTACTGGCACGATCTCCGAGCCGAGAAAGAGACATTTTTCAGCCGGCAGAACGGAGGGGGATCCATTATGGTGTGGGGAGGGATTTCCGCGCGTGGCACTACAGTGCTAGCCATTTTGTCAGGCCGTCAGGACTCGTTTGACTACCAGCAGACCCTGACCACACACCTCCTGCCCTTTGGCGATGAGGTTTATGACGGCAACTACGTGTTTCAGCACGATAATGCTAGCATTCACGCCTCACGCGCTACCCAGGAGTTCATACAGGACATCAATGTGAAGGTTCTCGAGTGGCCATCGCTCTCACCTGACCTCAATCCCGTTGAAAACGTCTGGGGAGAGCTTGTCAGAGCAGTCTACCGCGGTGGAAGGCAGTACAACAGCGTGGACGAGCTGAAAGTCGCCGTGCTTCGGGAATGGTCGAGACTCGATCAAGATTGGCTCCGTAGGTTGGTCGCTTCAATGCCTGATCGCTGCATTGACGTTATAGAGAAGCGGGGAGGAAAGACAAAGTACTAGGATCATTTAGATGCCTCTAGAACGTTCTAGAAATCTAAATAACATGGGGTCTTTACAAATACTTTATACTTATGACCAGGCCGTTTCGGGCACTCATTCCGGTTCGACCACTAAACGAAATTCGATGCGGAAAAAAATGGCACCATTCTTTAGAACACGATTAAAGAAGTGTTTTGACTGATTTTCAGCTCAAACGCACGCTTCTTGGCTGAGAAATTCACCAAAGTAGCGATTTGTTATACTTATGGCCAGCACTGTACCACTTACAAGCTTTGCTAAAGTGTTCCATTTTTTTCATTTTCAAGTCAGTATCCAGTCCAAATTGCAAGCGCCATGGAAAGTCATGCTGACTTCTACCACAGCCAAGTGGAACATTTCTGTGCTGGTCTCAATTTCTATCGATCTTATTTACTACTGCACATGACTTTGGTCTAACAACATAACACACTATGATGACAAACTAGCGCTCGGAGCTTCATACGCAAATCCTAGCAGCCCCTCGAGCGTCAGCAGCTCGCTCAGTAGATCGGCTTACAGTCCGTCTTCTTGGCGGCGGCGGGGCGACGCGAGTGGGGCGCGCGCGTGACCACGGGCTTGCTGGTGTATACGGGAGATTTAGTGGCCGGCGGCGCGGTCGTTGGCTTGTTCGTGTAGACAGGGCTCTTGGTAGCTGGAGGGGCCGTGGTCGCTGGCGGTGCAGTCGTGACTGGCGCCTTGGTAGCTGGCGGGCTGGTGTAGACTGGGGTCTGGGCCGCCGGAGCCTTGGTCGCTGGTGCGGGCGTGCTGGCAGGGGCACCGCCGTCGCACGCCTCAGAGGCGCCGGAGCCAAAGTCCTGCGTCCAGAAGTGCTTGTACGTGCCCTGGGCGTTGTACGCGTAGCCCGTGCCGAAGAAGTTGTAGTCGCCCAGGATGTTGGCGCGGTGGCCGTCAGAGTTCATCCAGGACGTCATGACGGCCTCGACGGTCGTCTGGCCCGCGGCCACGTTCTCAGCCACGCCGTTCCACTTGAAGCCCTGGGCCGTGACGCGCTCGGCCATGGTCGAGCCATCCGAGCCCGTGTGGCTCATCACGTTCGTCTTCGCCTGGTCCTCCGAATGCAGCTGCGCCGCCGTCTGGAGCTTCTTGTTGGTGCAGAATGGGGCCTTGCCCTGCTTGGCGCGCTCAGCGTTCACAGCCTGGAGCATCGCGGCCTGGAAGTCCGCATCGACCATCACCCGCAGGCCGCGCAGCTGCTGCTGCTGGTGTTGCTCTTGTGCTTCACATGCCGTTGTTGCGCAGAGGAAGGCGACGAGCGCGAGCGAGAGAGACTTGAGAGCGAGGCTGAACATGATGAGTTGTGTGAATAAGTGCAGGCAGACTGGGCTACTGAGGGCTTGTTTACTGGAGGAGGCAAATTGCGGAATGAACCACGCAGAGCAGTGACCACCGTGGGAGCAAGCAGCAAGAGGCACTGAAGGAACGGTCGCAGACGATTACCACCACCTGGCAGGCACGTGTGCGCCTCTCTCTTCTCCATGGTGTTTAGATTAATATCAACCGCTGGGCGGTTGGAAGACTGGCGTGTCAGGCTTCAGACTGTGGCTCCTAGTTACCATATGTCAGCTAATCTTGTTCTACTGCTCGGCACGTATTTCGACCAAATTGCTTATGAACTCGGCATGTTGACAGACTTGGGAGAGGGCGAAATGTGTGGCTCTCATGGAACGCGCGTGGAGAGCAGCTGGTTGCGCTGAATGTACGAATTGCTCGCGCATCGGCCACTGCTGCCGTTGAAGCTCTTGAGCTGTTGGCGTTTTGGCTCGAAACGCCACAGACAAAGGCGTTCGTGGAAACAGCTTTCTCGCTGTACGGTTCAACGTGCGTGGCACTTGAGAAAACAAAACAGACTCGGTTCGTATGAGAGTTTGTATGCTCGCTGATACTCCTCAGCATCTGAGTCAATGACGGACGCGAAAGGACACTTGCTCAGAGCCAGATGTTGCCTGGAGCGGATTTTCTTTTTCCTGTAAAACCTCATGCCCCGCGTATGGGCTATAAACCTTTGCAATCTACTCGTTACGCGAGGCGGATTTTGATTGGCCAGCAAGAAGAATTGGACACACTCTCATACATTTGTATGTGAGCGTGTCCAACGCACGCGAGAATTTATCTCGTCGGACAGGAGCGCTTCAACATTTTATTTTTCACTTACTTTCACTATTGGTACGCATTACGGGAGTTTCTTCGTCCGATTTCTCAATCTCGCAGTGTGACTAGCGCCACCTCACAGCGGCTAGCGCTACGTGGCTGTCGTTTCAAGATTGTTTCTCTGATTTTCGTGATACTGTCTGATTCCGTTAAAGTAAACGATGAACCACTTTCGGTCGGCCACTGCTACCCTTTTTCGTAGTGATTTCTCGCTCGTCAAGTTGCAGTGGATACTGCATCACATACGTGGTGGTGATCACTAAGCAGAAATGGAGCTCAAGGATAGCGTGCCATGTGCCAATGTGTATTCTTGTCTCTGTACTGCTTTCACCGCCATCACCAATGGCATGCAGCTTTGTGTGATTAGGCGCCGTGTTGTGTGGGAGATCCCAAAACAAAATAAGACGCATGCCCAAAAAGAAATAAATTTAGGTTTGTGATTGTGGAATAACCCGGAGCCAAGGTTACAAACGAGGTATAAACCGGGGCATTAACATTAATATCAAGGGTCAGTTTTGCTAATATAATGGCTCGGAACGCGCGGAACGGAACCTAGATGCTAGGTTTGAATGACCCATTTCACAACCAACACATTTACCCAAAGCATACTGGGTGCAAGTTGTTTGGAATAGTGTTAAGTTTGGGCAAAAAGGCGTTCGACCAATCACAGGACGTCAAAAGTTCGAGGAACAGAATTTGACCAATCATCGCACCCTGCAAGTTCGGAGAACGTGCCCAATTTTTATTGGCTTACGGATTATATACCGCTCATTATTTCGGTTAGATAGTGCACATCTGGGTTCTATATATTTAAAGAGGTGGGTTTTGTGTTCATCTGGAAGTACAACTTGTCTAAGTCAACTTGTCGCGCGGTCCGATTCAACAATTGCGCATTGTTTTCAGCCAATAATATCACATCATTTCTCCATTTCAGCTACTTAATAGCTTCCAAGCTTGTCCAGAGTGCTTCTGATGGAACCTGGAAAGCTTGTTTGCTTGTCAACGGCGAGTGTACACGTGCGCAAGGCTTGTTCCCAACAGGGAGCTTGCTTGCTTGTTGGCTTCTTGGTTTCTGGTTTGCGCGCGTGGTGTTCCTTGACTTGGACTTGCGCACATGCCAACGTAATGCATGCAGTCAGTGCCTGAAAACCATCCGGTGCCTCAACTTCCTTGAACATATGGTCCACTCTTGTGTCACTTTGTAGTGTTAACACCCCGAGTTGCTTAGCATTGCGATTGCAATGCCACGACAGACAGCACACAAGCGTAGCTGCTGGCAACTCGGAACATTTCCTATATAGCATGGCACGGCCAGCGCTTCAAGGAGCTCACAGCGCTGAGCTCTCGCACTAGAGCGCTGAACCTCTGAACTCCTTCTTCGCCAGTCCGCCTCGCCTCTGCCTTCGCACCAGCACGAGAGCTCCTCGCACTCTGCAATCTCACTTGTCCAGCGCAACCCCAGCACTAGCAGCTAGCTCCCTGTTCACGAACACCATGCACCACTCGATCTCGCGCGTGCTCGTAGTCGTCGCAACCGCCACGGCGCTCTTCATCACCGGCTCCAGCGCCACGGCCATCGGAAAGAAGCCGGAGAGTAATGCACACCACCACGTGCGTGGCCTCCAGACGTACACGGCGAGCGACAACTTCCAGCTCGCTATGCTCCAGGCCGTGAACGCCGAGCGCGCCGCGCAGGGCAAGGCCCCGTTCTGCACCAACAAGAAGCTTCAGACAGCGGCGCAGCTGCATTCGGAGGACCAGGCGGCCAACAACTTCATGAGCCACACGGGCTCGAACGGTTCCACTATGAGCCAGCGCATCACGGCCCAGGGCTTCAAGTGGAACGGCATCGCGGAGAATGTGGCCGCGGGGCAGGTCGACGTCGCCGAGGTGATGAAGGCTTGGATGGGCTCGGACGGCCACCGCGCCAACATCCTCGGTCCGTACACGTACTTCGGCACCGGGTACGCGTACAACGCCAAGGCGACCTACAAGCACTACTGGACGCAGGACTTTGGCACGGGCTCCAAGGAGGCCTGCGACAGCGACGGCACTGTCGTCCAGACCTCGGCTCCAGCTGCCACCACTACCCCAACACCAACGACGGCGGCTCCTGTTGTTCAGCAGACGTCCGCTCCAGCGACCCCAGCTCCGACCACTGCTACTCCAACCACTGCCGCTCCAGCGACTCCAGCTCCGACCACGCCGAAGCCGACCACTGTGGCTCCAGTGACTCCAGCTCCAACCACGCCGAAGCCAACGACCGTAGCTCCAGTGACCCCAGCCCCAACTTCTCCAGTCCAGCAGACAGCGGCCCCAGCGACTCCAGCTTCGACCACCGCCACTCCAGTCACCAGCCTCAGTATGCAAGTGCAGATGCTGAACGCCGTGAACGCTGAACGCGCTGCCCTGGGTTACGCTGCGTTCTGCACCAACACGAAGCTTCAGACGGCGGCGCAGCTCCACTCGGAGGACCAGGCGAAGAACAACTTCATGAGCCATACGGGCTCGAACGGATCCACAATGGACCAGCGCGTCACGGCCCAAGGCTTTGCGTGGACGGGCGTGGCTGAGAACGTGGCCGCGGGCCAGGTCGACGTCGCGGCTGTGGTCAAGTCGTGGATGGCCTCGCCCGGCCATCGCGCCAACATCCTGGGCAACTACAAGTTCTTCGGCATGGGCTACGCGTATAACGCCAAGGGCACGTACAAGCACTACTGGACGCAGGACTTTGGCACGGGTGCCAAGGAGGTCTGCGCGTAAAGAGAGCGTCGAAAGCGAAGAGAAGCTGAGATGGCTACTCGTCTTCATCGTCTCCAGTCGTATTTTAGAGAACGATACGCTGAAACCATTACCTCTGTGTCCTTATTGTGTAAAACCTTGAGAAGTGAGAACGTCGAAAAAGAAAATGAAGTCGAACTCTCTTGAATCCTCCCACATACATCAGTAATTTTGGAGATGCCTCAGCCCTCCGCAGACTTCGTTCAGTATCTATTGAGACTGCCGAGAGTAGCAATCTCGAGCCACTCAAGTCCTGCGCAAGTGTGCTAAAGCTAGCGATCCTTTTGGCTCCAAATGCTGCCCACTTGGCGATCCATCTCTGGCCCGATTTCGAACGCCCACTTCTGCGAATGGCGCCCGGGTTGGCAGTTCACGCTATTTACGCACCAATGAGACGAGCTGCAGCGTCTTCTTCATTCCCAATTTGCGCATTGACATCTTCGTTCATGGCGGCGGCTTGTGTGTCCCTTCCAAAGTGCATGCGCGCATAATACGCGATGAGGTAGATGTCTGGGGCTATTTCCATGCGTGCGATGATATTTTTATGTTGTAGCTTGGGTTTTAGCGAGTGCATCTCGGCTCGCTTCATGCAGCTTCCCATGTCGGTGCCTGCTCAACGTGTGCGAGCTGTAGTATAATGCCACTTGGAGAAGAGCACACTACTGGACAGGACACCTGCGGCCGACGAGCGGCTTGGTTGACTCGACACTGATTCTGCATCAGAAGCTACACCGGAGTCCCAGCTACAGCTTCACGGTCCTAGCGCGCGCTTAGAGTACCAACCAAACCGGCGATTCCGTCTTCCGACACCATGCACCACTTGATCTCGCGCGCGTGCTTTGTCGTGGCAGGCGTCGCGGCGTTCTTCGCCTCAGCAACTGCCAGCGCCAGTAGCGACCTCGTCAACGAGCCGCAGCCTCTGTCCGAGGTCACCCACCATATTCGCCAACTGCAAACGTACACTGCGAGCGACAACTTCCAGGCCGCGATGCTCAAAGCCGTGAACGCCGAGCGCGCCAAGGTGGGACTCTCGCCTTTCTGTACCAACAATAAGCTCCAGGCAGCCGCCCAACTGCACTCAAACGACCAGGCGCGGAACAATTTCATGAGCCACACAGGCTCCAGCGGCTCCACGATGAGTATGCGCATCACGGCCCAGCGCTTCACGTGGAGCTCGATCGCAGAGAACGTCGCTGCGGGTCAGGCTGACGTGGCGTCAGTCATGGTAGCCTGGATGAATTCGGCCGGCCACAAGGCCAACATCCTAGGCAACTACAAGTTCTTCGGCACGGGCTACGCGTACAACGCGACCAGTACGTACAAACACTACTGGACGCAAGACTTTGGGACCGGCGCCAGTGAAGCCTGTGATAGTGACGCGACAGCAACCCCAGCTCCCGCTCCAGCGACTCCAGCTCCGACCCCAACCGTCACTCCGACCTCAGGTCTCAGCATTCAGGTGCAGATGCTGAACGCCGTGAACGATGAGCGTGCTGCCAAGGGCCTCGCTCCGTTCTGCATCAGCAAGAAGCTCCAGACGGCGGCGCAGCTCCACTCAGAGGACCAGGCGAAGAACAACTTTGTGAGCGGTACGGGCTCGAACGGATCCCAGATGACAGCTCGTATTACAGCCCAAGGCTTTGCCTGGAGCACGCTCGCTGAGAACATCGCCGCGGGCCAAGTGAACGTCGTGGCGGTCGTGAAAGCCTGGATGAACTCGGACGGCCATCGCGCCAACATCCTGGGCAACTACAAGTTCTTCGGCATGGGCTACGCGTATAACGCCAAGGGCACGTACAAGTACTACTGGACGCAGGACTTTGGCGCCAGTACACAGGAGGTCTGCGATAGCACAAGCAGCGGCGCAACAATAACTCTGCCTCCGACTGTGACCCCGGCTCCGACCCCAGCTCCAACCCCGGCTCCGAGCACGGCACCTAGCATCCAAGCTCAGATGCTTCAGGCCGTGAACGCCGAGCGCGCCAAGGTGGGACTCTCGCCTTTCTGCACCAACAAGAAGCTGCAGGCGGCCTCGCAGCTGCACTCGCAGGACCAGGCGAGCAACAATTTCATGAGCCACACGGGCTCGAATGGCTCCAACATGGGCATGCGCATCACGGCCCAGGGCTTTGTCTGGAGCTCCATAGCGGAGAATGTCGCAGCCGGCCAGGTGGATGTGGCTGCCGTGATGACGTCGTGGATGAACTCGGACGGCCATCGCGCGAATATCCTGGGCAACTATAAGTTCTTCGGCATGGGCTACGCGTACAATGCGAATGCGGTCTACAAACACTACTGGACGCAGGACTTTGGCACAGGCGCCAATGAAGTGTGTGACTAAAAGAAGTGCTCAAGTCCAGGGAAGAAATATTGGAGGCAGAAGTGGAGCGAACGAGGCTTTTGATTCATTTGCGCAATGCGATAGTTTTGATAAATCGTACGTCGCTCGAGTACTTTATGAGTGTATTCCAGCTATGTCCACTGAGAGGAGATCATACTGATCACTCGCCGAGTCTTGCAACGGGCCCACTGATGCTAGTAGTAGCAGTAACACCCCCAAGAATGCTCAATAGTACCCCACGACAAAGCTTAAAGCAGGATGAATGCCATCATAGATAGTACCGGCAAGGACGAATGCCGGCAAGCTCGTGTGCGATAAGCGCTCCCACTAACGAGCGACATCACCAAGGACAAACCGGTGGCTACCTACTGGGAGCAGGCGAGGCGCTCTTCGGTTCGAGGAACCTGATCGATCGATTGACGAGCCCGTCGAACGAAGCCACGCTGTACTCCTCTGGAGACCTGAGTGGGGTCAGGCGGATCATTTCGGTACGTGACGCTCTCCCTTTGAACCAGCGAGCGGATCGTGTTGTATCGGCTGACGATCGTCGGCGGGAAAGCATTGTTATTCACAGCAGAACGCCAAGAGAGTACACGGTAGTCTTCACCACTCAGATGGTGAAAGGACCGAGTGACAGCTGACAGCCACTTGGTCTGCGTCCTGTGGCTACATCAGCATCAGTGACCGAGTGCTCCGTGACGTTTGATGATGAACGATTTACCTCAACTGGCATCCCAACCTCCGATAAATGATTGGCTCTGTTCACCATCCCAACATTGTCGAAGCTTCCGGTCTTGATCCCTGCTGCCGAGTCATCTATTGATGAAGAAACGCACACTTGCACGGGTCACCAGGAATTTCTGGTATGAGCGGTAAAGAGATTTGTTGGTTTCACAGAAGCCGCTTCTGCCCAACGGCCATGCAAATGCCGCAGCGCAATAGTGAGCACCATCCACCTCTCTCGCCGCTCACAGCTTAAGGGGCGAGCGAACTCGCAAACGAACAAGCAAAGCAAATGATGCACTTCAGCTATCGAGCCAACGTCTTTGTGATCGGCGCTCTGCTGCTCCACTGGGATCGCTCAGGATGCCGTGACGACGCTCGAGATCTGCCGCACAGCGTTCGACGATATGGTTGACAGCGTGGTCGGTATTCTCCATGACGCCACCTGTGCGAGCGGCGACGGCAATGGCTGCATCAGCGATCACTGCCACCTGTGCCAGGACTTCCACACGCTGTACTCCAAGACGTACCTCCCGTGCTCGACGCCGATCAGGCTGTCGGAGCCAGTTGTGATTATAACTTCACCACCACCTTCAAGCACGCTCACGCTAAGTGCTACTGCTCCGGTGACCCCAGCACATGATACTGTAGTGCCCACCCCCGAGACACCAGCGGTCCCGGAGCCGAATTCTACGACTGTTTCGGTGGCCTCAGAGCCAACCGCCGCGACCCCAACTCCGCCTTCAACGGTCACACTGGCTCCAGACCCAAGCACACCCACGCCGGCTCCTAATACTTTGGAGACTCCAGAGCCACTAAGTGCTACGCCAGTGACCCCAAAGCCAACAAATGCTACACCAGTGACCCCGAAGCAAACTACGGAGATCCCATTGACCTCAAGCCAACCACTCTAACACCAATCACTCCAGCACCAGCAACCTTGGCTCCAGTGACTCCAGCTCCGACCGCTGAACGCACCATGCAGGTGCGCGTGCTGAATGCTGAGAGCGCTGAGCGCGTCGTCCAGGGTCTTTCCCCACTCTGCACCAACAAGAAGCTCCAGACCGCGGCGCAGCTCCACTCGGAGGACCAGGCGAGCCACAGCTTCATGAGCCACGCGGGCTCCAACAACTCCATGATGGTCATGCGCATCAATGTCCAGTGGTTTTCCTGGTCTCTGCTCGCTGGGAACGTTGCCGATGGCCAGGACAATGTTACTAGCGTGGTCAGGTCCTGGATGGACTCACCCGGCCACCGCGCCAACATCCTCGGCAAATACACGTTCTTCGACATTGGTTACGCCTACAACATCACGAGCAACTACGGACACTACTGGACGCAGAACTTTGGGAGCAGCTGGTCGGAGGTCTGCGACTGAAGAACATTGAAATGGATCCGAGAAGCGCTCACACAGGCAAGGATAGGTGTCGCCGCATCCCGCAATCTCGAAGCTTTGACGAGGTCAACTGGTACTCTGACAAAATGCAGTAGGTTGACTCTTCACAAAACAACAATTTCAACTTTGTCACAAACCAATTTCCGAATTTCCACGATCTGGTTGTCCACTCTGAACGATGTCGCACTATTACACACAGAAAGTTGCTGAATAAAATAAATACAGGAGTCAGAGCCTCGCGAAACACTTCTCTACGGAGTACACACTGTCGAATCGGACACTCCATTCCTCTTACCGGCGGTTTCTTGTCTAAGAGCGTTAGTGCCAGTCTTGCGGCGCTTGAATCGATCTGTGCGCGCGTACAGCGGCTTGTTGTTGTGGCGCTTGAGAATTTCCAGCAAATGCGACAGATTTCCAGACGAGAAGAACCGAATTTCATTATCTTCTTGCGCCAGTCGCTTGAGAAACGCGGACGAGATGAAAAAATCCGAGTCCAAAGAGATCCCGAGCAGATACAGGAGCACTGCGTCGCGAACCTGCGGTTTGAGATCGCTCGGGAGGTCCATCACTCGAATCGGCGCGCTCTTGCTTGACTGTGAGGTGGTGGTAGCTGGTGAAATCTCAGCATCATCATCACTGCTGCTCCCGGCTGAGATTGGCGATTTGCTCGGCGTCAAGCCGTCCAGATCCCTGAATTTGGGATCAATCAACGGCGTCAAAGACGGAGTCGATGGGGACACTGTCGGTGTTCGCTGCGGTTGCTGTGAGACTGAGACGGTGCTCCATGCGGCACCAACCGTGTTGTCTTTGATGAACTCTGTGAGCGAGCTCACGCGCATGTAGATCCCAGGCACGTTCTTGAGCCCACAGTCGTAACCGGAGCTCACAAAGCCAACGAGGACGTCTTGGTTGCTCCGAGACTCGGGGACCACCAGTGGCCCGCCCGAGTCGCCCTTGCACGCGTCTGCGCCATTGTCGCCGACCGCGCAGAGCATGCTCCTGTCAATGTCGGGCAGCGTCGCCTTGCATTGCGCCTGAGAGAGCAGCGACAAGTCGACTGCGTGAATCTCGGACGAGAGGACTTTCATGTTGCTACTAGACTGCGATTGGACTCCGTAGCCGTACATTGTCGCCTTCTCTCCGCTGGCAAAGTCCGGAGACTTGTCGAGCTTCACGGGGTCGGCGTACGCAGGCGACTTGAGTTCAAAGATCGCGGCGTCGAACGAGAAATGCGATGGAGAGCCGTACTTGTGGTGGATCACAATGGACTTAGTGATGATCGGGATTGCCTCACTTGACTCTCCACTGGATGAGCTCGAACCAACGGAGACCCAATTCGCGAGCCCGTCAATGACGCAGTGGGCGGCTGTGAGCACGTAGCTGGGGGCGATAAGGCTCCCGCCGCAAAAGTTCTGGCCTGTTTTGGACACACGGAGGCCGACGATGTACTGCTTTGAGATCTGCAACGGGTCGTCAACAGTCAACCCACCGGATTCCCACGAAGCCCCGACCACGTACGCGTTGATGAACACGGCAAAGTCCGCAACACTGGATATCGAGTACACCTCGCCACTGCTCTCGCTGCCGTCGTTGATGCTGCCACTGCTGTCGCTGATTTCCTGGGCGACAGCGAAACCCACCATTGAGATTCTGCTGTTGTTGAGTAGTTTCCCGACGAGCGACCCGTTCAGAGACGGAGGCGATATCGCCACATCACCATTTTCCGATTCCCCAGGAAAAAGAGGAGCTTCGAGGTCACCAACAACTGGGTCTGGCATGCCTCGGCGATCATTGTTAAAGTCCGGAGTACCAATCTCCGGAAGCGGAAGAGGCGAAAACACGGCGGCTCCCTCTTCTGGAGAGTTCCACGATGGCGTGATACAAACTGACATCTGCAAGCGAGCGGAGAGCGACAAGTCAGAGCCACGGACTCCTCGAGTCGAGCACTTTGCTGAACGATTGAACGCCACGCGCGAGACATACAGTGCTTCTGGGCCCGACAAGTACGTATTCATTGTTGCGACCTGGAAGCCGATCAGCCCGTCACTTGTTTCATTCGTCAGGCCACCTCCGAGACTGAGCGTCGCTGGCACCACCGTAACCGCGAACTCCAGCTCCAGGATCGCGATGTCAAATCGTTCGTCAGTTGCGAGCGCCGACCGGTTGTACTTTGGGTGTAGAATCGTCATCTGCGGCGAGTATGCGACGCGGACCATGTCTCCACTTGGGAGATGAAACCTGATCTCGGAGATCGGATTCTCCAGCGCACACGATGCTGTGGTCAAGACGAACTTTGGTGCCACGAGCATGCCCTGGCAGTGGATCACTTTGTCATGCACTCCTACTGCAGAAAAAGTGGCGATGAATGACGGGAAGTCGACGCCAGGTTCTAATTCTTCGACGATGTCGTCTTTTTCTTTCAGCACAGCAGTCGACTGAGTGGCAGTTGCGAGGAATTGAACGTGCCGCTCGGACGACAAGCGCGTGAACTGGTACCTCTCGTAGACTTTGCTGCCAGTGGATGGAAACTGGCTCAGTGGGCTTGCAGAGAAGCCCACCAGGAGACCGTTCACGCGCAAGATGCCTTGGTTCAAGATCGGCGGTGGCGTATGGCGCGTAAAGTGCGGCGCATTCGCACACACGAACTCCAGCGACGACGTTTGCGTCGCGGTCGACGGGCAGGATGTGAGTGCCATATCCTTGATCGTGCCTGGAATTGGCCGTGGGCGTTTTCCTTCTTCAGGCTCGCTTGTCGCATCAAGCACTGCAACCTCGCTTCTTGAAGACACGGTGTCGAGCTGGAGGCTTGTTGCTAGAATTCGACTGGGCGCGATCGAGACCTCAAACACCAGCTCCAGGACAACCAGATCGGCATCATTATTGTCGTCTTCAAATTGTACGACACCTCGCTCTTGTTGCTCGTTCTGGAAGATGATGCTCTTGACAGGGATCGTCTCAGTGAGGAAGTCAACCTGGAGCCCCGTCTGGTCCAGAGAGCTGTTCGTGACTCGACTCTCAATGAGCCACTGTGCTCGTGTGAGCACGAACCGAGGCGCAATCAGCACAACGTAAGCACCAAAGTCGCGAGCGGTCTCGTTTGCGACTCGCAAGCGACCGAGCTCTGGGAATTCAGCCAACAGTTCTGGTAGCTGTTGGTGGATCCCAGACTCCTCGCCCACACTGGTGTCACCGGAGTCGCCGCTGCTTGCGTCACGGAATCCACCCGTGTCTGTTGGTGAAGTTGTCCACTTGTGACCCACGCCGTGAAGGTTGGTGAGCTCTGCTAGTGATGTCACGGGATGAAATTCGACCACTGAGCTTCCAGGCTTCGCCGAGTCGCGGCAGCTAACGAATGAACCTGTGCGGCTCACTCCAATGAGACGCATGTCTTGATCTTCATCAAAGGAGTGTTGCGCGACGAGAAAAACGGGATCGAGGACACTCACTGAGCAAATCGCTTTGCACGTCACGCTCGCCACCACACAGAGCGCTTCATCTTGCGTTACGCTACACGCCTCGCCGTCACGACGCGCATTAACCGCGAATCTGCTGCGTTCTGCTCCGTCGCCTTGAGCCTTCCAACCACCAACAAGCCGCACTCGCCAGTCGTCTTCTAAGAGATTCACCTCATTCTTCCAGGATTCAGCTAGGCTCTCAAGCACTACGGGCCGCACGGGCGCTTCTTCTGACAGCTCTAGGATCACGAACGCGGACGCTAAATGAGCTCTCACAGCAGAAGATGAAGTGCCATCTATTGTTGCAGCCTGGAGCTCGCGCACAATCGGGATCCCAATCGACGTGGCGTTCTCGTTCTCCTTGGTCACCCACAGCTGCACACTCTCGACCACTCCGGCTTCCGAAAACTGCTCTGTACAACCGGCGCTCGTGAGCACGAACGTTGGCGCGATGAGCACGCCGGAGCACGCGCCGACGTCGACGAGCCAGTCCACGTGCGTCGCCTCAGGGCGCATCAGCTCCATCTGGTTGACGCTGCCTGCGTCTTCAGCACTCGCGTTTCCTACGAACGAAATGGCGGCGCTCCCATCGCTCGAGCCTGTTGTTCGAGGTTCGCGCTGGTGTTCTGCATCCTCATTCGCCTCTACCCTCGACACCGTCAGCAGCAGCAACAACAGGAGGAGAAGACGCGACGACGCGCGCCTCGTGACGCAGTCCACATGTCGGCTGCTGTCGCCGCATGACGCTGTCGCCGACGATATCATCTCGGTTCCCAGCGATGCGCTGTTGGTCGTAATGCGCGTGCGTGCGTGGATTCCCTAGTCGAGCGCCGCGAGTAATAACGGAGTGAGCGCATGCAGGAGAGGCAGACGCTGGAGCACCATTCCCGCCCTGTGGGGACAGAAGAAATAGAATTCCCGCTCGTCCACGCCACGACCGCATGAAAGGGCGACAAGAGTGGCATTCGAATCAGCCCGCAATGGCGCGAGTATGTAGCAATATCCCTTCATACTGTACATACATGAAGAAATATAACGTATTTATAATATGATATATACCTTTTTATGTAGCTTACTCAATTTCAAACAAAGGTACCTCTGAAATTGAATATAGAAGCAGATTGCTGCTCACACCTTTTTGCACTGTCTACCAATGCTGCTTGCTTTAGAGAATACCTCTCGCAGCAGAGGCTCTGGGATGTCATCCTAATTTCCCAACGTACACACATCCACTTCTTCCCATTCTTACGCATTGGCGTCGTCGCACGGGCGGTCGACAGACTCGAGAGCCTGAGGCCGAGGTTTCCCTCATCAAACGCTTGCTGCTGGTGGGCCTCGGACGTGATTCTCGTGAGCAGCTTTCTTTGCTCATCAAGTGGACCATTCGAGCGAGTGAACAACGCGTCGAGAGCTCATCATCATCCGTCACACGGAGCTGCCAAAGATCTGTTCACTTCAACGAGTTGCCCTCATTCTTTCGTCAAACCTGCACTTGCCTGACACATGGCTACATTTTCACTTTCTTTATCACCACAGGAACACGAGATCCGACCGAAATGTACGAGTGCTGTTGAGAGACAAGTTTGCCTGCAAAGCGATTTTGTTTGCTTCAAAGTGCGGGCTTTGCATATAGTTAACCTAATGTGTTGGCTTGGTCTCTGTTCTTTAGTTCTTTCGTGTCCATGTAGTGTCGTCTCTCCGCGCATTTAGCAAGGCCAACAGCCCCCTCTCCGAATGAATCGCTATCTGTACGAGGAGGTGAATGGCAGCATGAACAGCAATCGATCTTCTTAGTTCATTGTGCATTTCTCTGAGCACGAACTCTGGAGCGATCAGCATGCCTCCGCAGCTCACGAGCCTGCCGCTCGACTCGAACTGGACGACAGCGCTGCTGTACTTCATCTCAGCTGATGAATACGCGTTGGCTGAAGGTGCGGTCTCGTGGTTTGCCGTGGGTGTTGATCCAGCTCCGGGCGACGTTGCCATAGAAGAGCTTTTACTCCCTGGAGCATGACACAAACAAGTCATACGGCGTCAGAAGGTGAGGCACCACGGCGCGAAGAGCTATACAGGTAGGTAGGTACTCATCCAATACCGAGGTTACTGCGGATGCGATGACAAACAAGCTGCTGTTGTCACTCGCGCTGCACGCAAAACTCGCAGCGACGAAGTCGACTGCGTACTCCACGCCATCTTGCTGCTTGGCGGTCACGAGCTGGTCTTCTTGAGCTGCTGCTGCACGGCACTCGTCAAGGCTCGTCCACTCGCTCTTGCCGCACAGGAGACCAGTGTATAAGAGGTTCTTGCCGGAGATCGCTTCGCGCTCGCTGGTGCCCACGACGCTGACTGCGGACTGGTTGAAGACCATCGAAGGCTGAGATTAAGATCACCAGCTACCAGCTCAGCCGTCACGTTCGCATTCGCATGGACTGCATAACGCACCAGCTCTGGTGAAGTTAACTCTGGCAAGTGACTGAACGCCACAGGATACGCACTTCGCTGCGTCAGCGGGGCGTCCAGTGAGCTAGTCGCGGTATCATACCGCCACTTGAGCACATCGTCGCTAGACTCTTCAGTGTATTGCGCATTGATCGCCAGCGATGGAACTGTCACCACCAGTGGCGCATGGTCCACGCCGATGAGCACCACACTATATGGCTCTTGCGAAGTTATCGCATACTGGGCGCTGGTGACCACGGACGTTGCATTAGGAAGCAGGAATCCGAGACACGTCGTCGCTTGCACTGGCGCCGTGATCGACGGCGGCACGAGCAGTGCGCCGACAATCAATGAGAGCGCGTGGTCGTCCGCCTGTGACGCCCCGAGCGCAGCGCTGCAGAGCACGCGCCACCAACGTCGCGAGCTCACCGTTCGTTCGGGTGCGAGTGAGGCGGCTGAAAGGATAATGGCGTCGTAACAAACACATACTGACTGCGGGAACAATGGAGATGGAGACGCTTTCTTGCAGGAAGATTGCGAAATGTATCCACTGGTCACTTGAGTCAGGACTCACGGGATCTTGGATCTGCGTGGCCGATCGAACTGACTCGCCACTCATTCGGTTGTGGGTGTCATCTCCGATGACACCCACAGCTCAGGCAAAAGAGAGCGAGTGGTAATGCATTGATTGGGCTTTAAAGTAATAAATAGAGATCTGGACGAGAAGCATTTCACACTCAGGTGCCGTCACTGCAGCGTTGCTCAGCTCTGTCCTCCACTGCTGCTTCTCGGCCCATTGTGCCAAACCGGTTCTTCCTTCGATGCAGAGGCAGCGCGTCGTGGCGCTCGATCACAGCCACCAAGTCGTCCAGTGTACCTGATGAGAAGAACGAAAGCTGATTCTCCACGTCCAGCAGTTGCGTAACGAGCGAACTGGAGACGACCGTGTGGTCGTACTCGCCGAGGACGAACCGAAGCACGGCTTCTTTCACACTCGGACTCAGATCGAATCGGAGCGTGACTTTGGAGATCGCCGACTGGTACGCCAACGCTGCGGTTGCGATGGACGATGTTGCCACTGTTGTTGTGTTTTGGGGACTAACAGGCACAGGCGTGGTCCCAGTCGCTTCACGCTCTTCGGTATCACCCAGACCACTCCCAGCACTCGTGCGCGGCTCGAGCTTTGGGAAGTAGCTCTGGCTTCCAGAGCCTTGTGTCACACTCGGTCGAGAAACTGAGGACGCTGGCGTCAGAGTCACTGGGGAGCTTTGACTGGTGCTTCCAGACTGACCGCTTAATCCCCAAGCAGCAGCATTAGAATACCGCCACGTCGGTTGCACGACGTACGCGTTGATGAACGCTGCGATTGCGAATGTGCGCGTGTAGAGCCCCGGGACGCCTTCGATTCCACAGCCATAGCCAGCGCTCACGAGGCCCGCGAGGTAGTCTTTTCCGTCGCGTCCCGTCACAACGAGCGGAGATCCCGAGTCGCCAGTGCACGCGTCGTCGTTCGCTTTGCCACCAGCGCACAGGAAGCTGTCGTCAACGTCTGGGAGCACTTTCGTACACGATTGCCGCGACCAGAGCTGCAGCGACAGGACGTGGACCGAGGATGACAATGTATCTGACGATGTGTCAGCCGCGCCGTAGCCAAACACCGTGCCGTTAACAGTGTCGTCAAAGTCGACCGAGTTGTCGAGTGCCACAGTCGGAGCGTACGCTGCGGCTGCGAGCTCCAAGATCGCAGCGTCGTACGAGTACGTGCTGGGCGAGCCGTAGAGCGGATGAACGCGCACACTCAGTACTCTGATCAGCTCGGCTTCGGTTCCCGACGACGCGGGCGAGCCCACAGAGACCCAGTTCGCCAATCCGTCCGTGACGCAGTGCGCGGCTGTGAGGACAGTCGTTGGCGCGACCAAGCTGCCGCCGCAGAAGTTGTGTCCGCTCTTAGTCACGCGCAGTCCGACCACGTACCGCTGCGAGTCGAGGAGAGTTGTGGTCGCCTGCTTTGGTTTTTGCTTGATGAGGCCTGGTACTTTATTCGCCTTTGGTGCCTGCGGGCGAGGCCCCCACGAGAAGCCGCTCGCGAAAGCGCCGATGAACTGCTTTGCTGCAAGCACGCTGACGAACACGCTCAGCTCCGAGTTTGCTGCTGGTGCTGGGAGCTCAAGGCCCACGAGCAGCACGCCTTTCATCGTTCTATGCAGCAGCAAAGAGCTTGATGGTGACGACGCTCGAACTCTTGTGATATTGACAGTATCGTCGACCTCTTGGCGGAACTCTCCGACGCACACGAGCCCCATGAAATCTGCGTTCGATCGCAAGAGACCCGCTGCAATGCACGAGCCAGTGTCTTGAACCTTCTCTGGACGCCACGAGCCGCTGGTCATCTCCGCTCGACTAACTCGGATACCGGCGCCTCGCACCTCGTTGTCCAAGTCCATGTAAACATCCAGAGCCGCGGCCTGGAGTTCGATCAGCGCAATGTTGTAGCGGCTGAGTGGCTGGGAGTTCGAGTACAGAGGGTGCGAGAAGACCTGGTACGCGTTCTCGATCTGCACGTGCTCGACTCTGTTGTGTCTCATGTTGTTGCTATTGGTGGTTTCTTCAACGGAGAAGCTCGAGATCTTGTGGCTCAATGCGCAGGAGGCCGTCGTCAGGATGTAGTTTGGAGCGATTGCGACGCCACCACAATCCATGGGGATTTGCGCATTGCGTCCACTGTAGAAGGACACTGCAGCACTCTTGACCTGTGAATAGCTCTCGTCCTCGGCAGGGACGATAGTGCTCCATTTTACAGAGTTGCGCGTCGCGAGGTCAAGAAACCGGCGGTGGTGCGCTGCTGCGAGCTCGACGAACGACTGCGAGACGTGTTTGCCAAGGCGGAGGTTCATTTCAGCACCGTCTGAGAGCCCAAGCAGAAGCGAGTCGCCCTTTCCAGCGGTTGCAAAGGAAGTCTTGAACGGCACTGCAGGGATGAAGTCTGACGTTTCGATCGGGTCAGTCGAATCGAGACACTGCAGCCCAGGGACTTGTGGATCGCCACGACACACCGACTGGTTCTCCCTGGCGAACGAGGAGAAGCCTACACCTGGTTGGCCTCGCCGCATCAGCGCCAGGTCATTCACTTGCAGCTGGGTGGTATCGAGGTCCACGCCTAGCGGAGGCGGTGACTTTGCGACTCTGAACGGTGCCACTATAGACGACGAGACATCGCGCTCGAGTTCGAAGACCACGAGCGAGCACGCGCGCTTGTCTTGGTCGCAGGTGGCGCTAGAGCTGCTGCTGCTGCTGCTGCTATTCTGCTGTGTGTAGAACTCGCTCTCAACCCACACGCGACGCACTGGAACGCGTTGGTTATCGACGAAGATCGCCCACAGGCTGCCATTTGTTGTTGTTGTTGCTGCTACTGCTGGTTGGAGAAACTTGGAGGTTGACGAAGACCACCACCACTCGGCATTCGCGACCAGGAAACGCGGCGCAATCAGCGCAGCGACAGCGAAGGCATCAGCGCTGGCGTTCACACTTGACGACAGCAGCGCGCAGTTGAGTGGGAGGTATGACTGCAGTGGGCTCACAGCTGTTTCGTCGGCAGCTTCGCTGGTCGACTCGTTGTTGGAAGTGGAGGAGGAAGAAGGTGAATTTGTAGGATCAGGCTCAGAAGTGTTGCTCAGTAACTCGATCGATACGGACGAGTTGGATACCACGCTGCTGCTGGGCTCCTGACGGCTAATGACGGAGCTGGACTCATCCGTCGTCTCGACTGACTCCGTGGACTGCGATCTTTCGCTCTTCTCGGACGCTGCTATTGACCTCACCGTCTGCACGTGCGCCAGGAATTCTGCTGTCACGAGGCGCACGATTGCTGTCCGTGTACCGCTGGAGCTGCATACTGCGCTTGAAGAAGAAGTAGAGGGCACGACAAAGGCGTAGACGTACGTGCGACCTTGGACCACTCGCGCCAGTACCCGGTCGTGGGACCCACTGCTCTGACACGTCTCCATGTCGCTCCACTGCTCGAGGACGCACGCGACCGCTTCCTGAGTCGCAAACGATGCGTTCTGTTGGCCATCTCTACAGCGCTGAAGAGACACAATGGTGGCATTGAAGCTGTTCAGCAACATCTTTCCACCATCTGAGCGCTGCTGCTGATGGTCGCTCTTCGTTAGACTGAAGCCCAGTAGCAGCTCACTCGACGCTGGTACAGTCGTCTGCGTCTCTTGTGAGTTGTCGAGCTGAATGAGAACGCTGTTAACGTCGACCGGTGTCTCCAAATCCACGACTATGAGGGTCGACGACGCGACACCAGCTTCTTCCGTCAGCAGCCCGTAATGCTGACGTTCACCCTGCGAGCGGCGCTGGATCGCCACTGCCTTGCCCTTCTTGTCCATAAGCACCACTTCTGTCGCCTGCTGTGCGTATTCCGCTGCCACGAGCGCGCGTTGCGGCGTGACCAGCACGCCCAGGCACCACGTCGATGCGCTCGCGACGATAGCGCCACATAGAGCCACCCACGCGAGCAGGAATCTGGTGGTGACGACGACGCGCAACACTGTCATGGCTGTTTACTGTACTGCGAGTCTGCTCCTGTGCTCCGCGAGAGAGAGGGCAGCGCATGTGCGGCAGTCGAGGCGAGTGCGGGAAGTCTGCGAGTGCTCGCATTCCAACTCAGACCACAGGAGAGGGCCACACGAGGAGCACGTTGGCGAGAGAATGCAGAGAGCGGACGGAATTGACGTGTTTGCGTGGTGGCATCAACGAAATGGATTTACGAGCTTATCTAGTGTGAATATGTAGTCTTCAGTAGCTTATGCGTTTGTTATAGCCGTAAAATACCTGTTTAATAAAAATAGTATAGTATTTACAAACAATATGCAATATGAAACCACCAGATCTTCTTGGATCCATTTCAAGTGACTGAAACTGAACACATCTGTCACACAATGTGACACGCAAATACTCGATATTTTTGCCGCTCATGACCACCAGCCACCAAGCTCTTCCACGCATTTCTTCTTTGTCTACTATGAGCTCCACATGGAGATAAATTACAGTCGTCTCACTAAAGTGTCACGAGCCGCCTCGTGTGACTCTACATCCCTGCTATCAGCCGTGGCAGCAGCTGGAGAGCAGTTCGGTGGAATCGTCCTCGCGCTTGCCAAAGCGGCTCTTACGCTGATAGAGCGGCTTGGCGCGGTGCTCGGCGATCGTGTCCATGAGCACTGTCATGTCTCCCGACGAGTAGAACGTGATGCTGGTCATCGTCTCTTTGATTTCCGCGCTCTTGCGCGACCAGACACCGCCAATGTTCGTGTAGCCGCCGAGCAGGTACTCCATGAGCGCGTCTTGCAGCAGCTCGGGCGTGTCGGACGCGAGCTTCACGACCGACAGCTGGTGCTCGTCCGTGGCGCTGTGGATGATCTCGAACGGAACGCCGTCTGCTTCAGTCTCATTAAGAGACGTTCGCAACTCAGCTGGCGTAGACGGGCTTGTCGTTGTTTGCTGACTGCTTGTCGTCTGCAGCGGCGCGACGACTTTGTTCGCGTCCAGCCACGTGTTCCCAGCGACGTAGCTGTTCACGAACGCCTGTATACTCGAGACGTAGCCATAGATGCCTGGGACCCCCGGTGTGCCGCAGCCGTTGCGTCCTGTGCTCACCACGCCCACGAGGACGGGCTTCCCATTGAGGTAATACACAAGCGGACTCCCAGAGTCGCCCGTGCAGGCATCGCGAGCTGGTTCTCCACCGACGCAGAGCATACTTTCGTCCAGTTCCGGGAAATACTTTCGGCACGACTCACGGTCGTAGAATGGCAGATCCACCGAACGCATGACGGGCGAGAGCGACGTGCTCATGGCACTGTTGGCACCGTAGCCGTACAGCGTAAACTCGGTCGACGCGTCAAAACTCAGCGCATTGTCGAGCTGAATGGGCGCTGGATACGCTTGCACCTCAAGCTCAATGACTGCGACGTCGTATGAGATGCTCGACTGCTTGCCATACATCGGATGCACGATCACCTTGTTCTTCTTGATCGCGATCAGCTCGGTCTCGGTGCCCGCAGAGACTCGCGACCCCACGGAGACGTACTTTGCCTCACCGCCAAGCACGCAATGTGCGGCTGTGAGCACGTAGCTCGGCGCGATCAGGCTGCCGCCGCAGAAGTTCTGACCCGACCTGTTTTTGCGCAGTCCGACGACGAAGCCGACTTGGATGTCTGCGGGCATCGCGTCGTACACAAGACTGCCAGTGTACCCTGGGTCGTCCGCTGGGATCATCTCTGCGTTAATGCTATTGATTCTCTTCTTAGAGACTTCCGGTTCCCCTTGCCATTGATGGCCCATACTGACACTGTTGATGAAGTCCTTCGAGCTTTGTGTGGCGATACGAGCATAGCAGGAAGTCTCTGGTGTTGACGAGCTGACTTCGGTTAGACAGATGTCGCGGCTGGAGCACGCGTTCGTAGCAACTCCGAGTAGAGTGTTTCCGCCATTGAGCGCTGCAACGAGTCCGCTTCCAGGCACGTTTGTGTTTCCTGTTGCTGGCTTCAATGATGAGCACTGGAACACTTGATCAGCTTCTGGCGCTTCACCACTTCCGCTAGAGCTGATACTAGCACTGCTGGATGACATGAACACCTTGGCGTTCTTGGTCTGTGACGTTTCACTAGCGCAGAGGATCGACGAGTCCAGACTGGAAACTGAGATCGGCCACGAGTATAGTGGTGGTTCGAGGGCGTCTGCTAGTAGCAAAGTGTCGACCTCGATCTCCGCGAACGACAAGCTGGTGCTGTCGCTGGTGGAGCTGCTGACGTCGCTGCCGGTAGTGCCGCCGCTATTGGTCATACTGTTGCTATTAGAGCTCTCGGGTTGCGGCTGAATGAGTTTGTCATTCCACGCCAGCATAATTGGGGCGAAGTACGACATCCCGCCGAGTTCAATCAGCGCTAGATCGTTCGTGGCGTTGATGTTTGCATACTCTGGATGAACGTGCACTTGCCGCACGCTCATGGTGTCTTCAGCAGTCGTGTTTGGTACTTGCTGGTCGATTCCGAGACGCACGTAAGACACTGTCGAGTTCACGACACACGATGCACTCGTGAGCACGAAAGTCGGCGCTATGAGCACACCACTGCAGAGCTCCGTCGCATTGCTTGCAGCTTTTATAAGAACAGCGAACGTCGATGCTAGTGGTGGCATGGCATCCCCTTCCACGCTAACTTCGTCGTCAATGAGGTTGGCTGCGTCGAGTGGCTCGAGGTCCCAGAGCGCCGTGTCCTGGGTCTCGTTTCGAATCCAGGCTTCTTTCGCAGCCAGAAACGCTGCGTCGTGGAAGAGTCCGCCGGGACAGATCGTTGCATAGCACTGCGGGAGCGCGACGAGCTTGTTGTCGTGCAGGATGAGCCCCTGCGAGAAGCCGATGACGTCCAGGCGATCGCGCTCCAAGCCTAGCGTCAGGCACCACGAGAACGGCACTGCTTCGTAATTTTGCACATTGCAGCTCGTCGACGGCAGACGCACGATGCTCTTCTTTACGACGACGCCCTGATCTGTTCGCTGAGAGGCGAAGAGGTTGTCCATGGACACAAGTCTCCACGCATCGTCTGTGACTTGGTACTGTTTAGGCACGCTCCTGGAGATCGCGAGCGGGGTCATATCTGTGATTGCTTGGCTCAGCTCGATGATCACGAGAGCGGCGGCGTAGTCTTGATGCCGCACGATGTTTGCCACACTATAGATCTGCGATGTTGCGCTACTCCCATTTACGGATACGATCACTTGAGGCTCGAAAAGGAACACCACGCACTGCCCATATGCGATGAGGTACTTTGGTGCAATGAGGATACCCAAGCAGCCCTGCAGCTCGCCGAGCTCTTCGGTTGTGTTCTGCACAATGAGCGCCGCGAAGGAGCTGTACTCTCCCAGAGACGGTAGTTCTGTCCAGCCGCCGACGAAGTTGTTGAGGACGGGCTCACTTGAACCATCGGCGTCATCAACGCCAAGTCCAGAGCCTAAGAGATCGCCTGGGATCACGATAGCACCATCCATGAAGGACGAGAACGACGAAGATGAGCTATCGGTAGACGACGACATCGCATTCTCACCACCACCAGTTGAAGCAGAAGAAGAGAGATCTTTTGGCGACACCTTGCCGACTGCGACCGCTGAAGTGTCGAATCCAAACCCGAGAAGACTCTGCGCTGGTTCCGATGATGAGTTTGACGCAAGAGTGACGTTGATGTGCGTCTGGATAAAGTCGCGCACGCTTGGGATGTACACGAACGCCTGGTCCTCAGTGCAGGCGGCAGTTAGACGGAGTCCGGCGACGACAAGCCGCTCGCCACCGTCCTGGTCGGTTGCGTGAGTGACAATGGGGCTTCCGAGCGCAGACTCTCCAGCGCCAACGCAGCCCGCAGAGCTCGATGACGATGATGATGACGAGCCTTTGAGGCGCTTGCCTTTGGTTGTCGGTTGTTGAGAGCACCAGACACTCGCATCGCCGTTGAAATCTGGGGATTCGCCACAGGAATTCTGTGAAAAGTCGGGTCGAGAAGCCCACGCGACGCCGTTTGATCTCACTTGGACCTCCTGGAACTGTGCTCCTCCTGCTGATGTTGCTATTGCCTGCTGGGTATCGAAAGGGAAGTCGATGCTCGATGGCAAAGACGCCAGGCGCCACCTGTCGCTACTGCTCTCGGTGGCGTCATCCAGGAAAATGAGCGCCACGTTGTTCGCGAATGCGTGCGTCTTGCCAAACTGCGGATGGAGCACGACGCTTTGCTTCTTTCGCGTCGTTCTTGGTGATGATGCTGTGGACGCCTCTAACGATGCTGAAGACACGTTCACGAGCGCGAGGTACGGACTCAGTGCGCAGTGCGCCGTCGTGAGCACGACGCTCGGTGCGAGCAGCACGCCGGCGCAGAATTCGCGGCCGAACCTGCCGCCGTGGAAGCGCGCGAGCGCCACGTCGTCCTCTGCTGCTGTCCGAGCGACCGCAACGAGTGCGAGCCAGCACTGCCATCGCCGCCACCACCGCATCGCGAGGATCTGTCTGTGTGAAGGAGCGCAAATGGGGGAATGCGGTGGCGCATGCAGACAGCAGGTGATGTAACGACGATGGTCCGCCGCAAAGGTCCCGCTGCTGTGCTTGACGCTTGCGCGGTCTCTGCGCCGAGTCAACCGCGCGCGGGAATGTTCAGATGCGGCTTACGGACCTCTGTGTTACATGTTGATAAGCTTTAGCATCCATTTAAATGATGTATACAGGTATTTTGAGATGTTCATAATTATATTATCATACTTAAATAGTTTATATGCTTTTTAAAAAATAAAATAGAGTGATTTCCCAGCATCAAGGCCTGCCATGCGAATGCATTTGGGTGAGTGGCAGCAAGCAATCGATCGACAGACGCGCTGCGATGTCGTGGCTCTCAAGAGCAACGCGACTGCTTTCCATAGACGTCGGATCGACAGCATGACTGGCGTCTGCTGTGCAGCACCTTCAAGCCCTCAAACAGGGATGATCTCACTGCCTATGAGAGTCAGTCACTGGCTTTCTCGCCACAGCAACGACGAGTTGACTGGGAGTTGTAGTGGCGCAACACAACGACATCGTGCGGAATCCGTCGTCAGATCGATCGGCTCGCTCGTCAACCATTGAGCTAACTTTGTTGTCGAATGCTCCAGATAGACTCACTTCTATTGTAGACACATGGACGGACGGGGATCGGTGAATTCTTCCTTCGACGCATTTGATCGAGCTCTGGGCTAAATGGCACGACGCTTGTGCTGACTCCTTGCATTTCTTTAGAAGATGGCGAAGTGGGATAGTACCATATGTGTACCGGTGTACCACAGAAACTGGTACCATTTGGTTGTTTGGTTCGTAACAAACATTGGGAGTTTCAGAGGCATTTTTTTGATGTCGCACGAATGTCGCACGAAGGTCCAATCGATCATCAACGCAATAACCTGAAAAGCCCGCCAACCTCCTCACCAAACGCGCGAGAGACGATCTGGAACGACAGCGACGGCAGCGGCGTCAGCAGCAGCAGCACGCGAGAGAAGCGAAGAAGTGCGTCTCCTACGTCATCTGTAAGAGCCATCGACGCACGCAAAGGCGCACAAGCGACCCCCCTTCTTCCCCCTCGCCACCCCCTGCGCTTCTCGTATCGACGAGCGCAAGCGGCGCGCATTGAAGGCAGAGCGAGTGCCAGAAGAAGGAAATAGAGAGAACGAAGAGAGAGGTACAGTTTCCGCTTAACACCAGCAGCATGGTGAAGAATGATGGGTACGTGAAGGAGAACCGCAGCGACTGGGTCGCCGTGGAGGCTCAGTTCCAGAACTCGGCGAGCCAGGCGAACCAGCCCGTGCGCGCCAAGAGCGCATTCCAGTTTTTCCAGAAGAAGGTCATGCCGGAGGTCAAGAGCAAGCTCACGCTGGCCGCGGCCGAGAAGAACGAGCCGCTGGACTTGGGCGGCATCATGAAGGAGGTCAGCGCACGCTGGCACCAGCTCTCGGCGGTTGAGCGCGAGGAGTTTGTCGAACTAGCCGCCGAGGACCGCAAGCGTTACGAAGAAGAGTGCCGCGTGCGCGACCAGGAGGTCGAGGACGAGCGCAAGCGCAAGCGAGAGGAGATGTACGGAGATGTGGACGGCAAGCGCGAGCGCAAGAAAGTACGAACTGCATTTGTGTGTTCATCTCATTCGCGGTTGATGGCTCGAGCTTTTGTTACTTGCCTGTGGCTTGACGTGTCTAACACTCTGTCATGTTGCCTCAATGGAACTTCAGAACCAGATCCCAGATGAACCAAAGCCAAAGCGCGCGCCACGCGAGCTGACTGAAAAGCAACTTGAAGCGAAGAAACTCCGAGACGAGATCCGTCAGCAAGAAGTCGATGTGCGTTTCCGTGTTTCTACAATTGCCGTATTGCGCTTCTGGTTGATGGAGAAATTCAGGCAGGCTCATATGGACGATTTGCTTGCATCCTCAGGAACGCAATGAGCTGAAAGCAGAGGAGAAGCGCCAGAAGGACGATCTCGCGCAGAAGAAGGCGGACATTGCATCGGCACGACTCAAGTATTTGCTCTCGCAGAGCGACATCTTTGCGCATTTCAGCGGCAACGTGGGGAAGAAAGGCAAGAAGAAGAACACGGACGAGAGTGATGCGACGGCATCCGGCAAGAAGAAGAAGCGCATCAGCGAAGAAGAGGAGGACGAGAGCCTGCTGACGGACAAGCATGACGTGGTCCGCCTCACCAAACAGCCGTCGGTGATCAAGTTTGGCACGATGCGTCAGTACCAGCTGGAAGGTCTGAGCTGGATGATCAACCTCGCGCACCAGGGCATTAACGGTATTCTGGCGGACGAGATGGGTCTTGGCAAGACGTTGCAGACGATCTCCGTGCTCGGGTACTTTTTAGAGTTCGAGAACATGTCTGGCCCGCACATCGTGCTGGTGCCAAAGTCGACACTCAGTAACTGGCTCAACGAGTTCAACCGCTGGTGTCCGTCGCTGCGCGCAGTCAAGTTCCACGGCGACAAGGTCGAGCGCCAACGCGTGATTGACGAAGTGCTCTGTCCAGGTCTGACCGATGCGAAGCGCAAGTTTGACGTGTGCGTGACGACGTTCGAGATGTGCCTGAAGGAGAAGACCGCTCTTTGCAAGTTCGCATGGCGCTATCTCATCATCGACGAAGCCCATCGCATCAAGAACGAGGGCTCGCAGTTCTCGACTGTGGTTCGTATGCTGGACACCGAGCACCGCCTGTTGCTCACAGGCACGCCGCTCCAGAACAACCTGCACGAGCTGTGGGCGCTGCTGAACTTTCTGCTTCCTGACGTGTTTGCATCTGCGAGCGAATTCGACGAGTGGTTCAATTTAGATGTCGATGACGATGAGGCCAAGAAGCAGATGATCGGCCAGCTGCACAAGATTCTTCGTCCGTTCATGCTGCGTCGCTTGAAGGCTGACGTTGAGAAAAGCCTGCCACCGAAGAAGGAGACGCTCCTGTTTGTCGGCATGTCGAGCATGCAGAAAGCACTTTACAAGTCCCTGCTGCTGCGTGATATGAACACTGTCATGGGAGGAGCGCAGGGCGTATCCAGAAGTGCGCTCCAGAACATTGTCATGCAGCTGCGCAAGTGCTGTGGTCACCCGTACCTGTTTGAAGGCCAGGAAGACAGAAACCTGGACCCACTGGGCGAACACGTGATCGATAACTGCGGTAAGATGGTGCTGATGGACAAGCTGCTGAAGAAACTCAAGCAGCGCGGCTCTCGCGTCCTAATCTTTACGCAAATGACGCGGATATTGGACGTCATGGAAGACTTTTGCCGCATGCGCCAGTACGAATACTGCCGCATTGATGGGCAGACTTCGTACGAGGACCGCGAGAGCTCGATCGAGGAATACAACCGTGAGAACTCGTCTAAGTTCATCTTCTTGCTGTCGACGCGCGCCGGTGGTCTCGGTATCAACCTGTACACTGCTGACGTGGTCATCCTGTACGACTCGGACTGGAACCCTCAAGCAGATCTCCAGGCGCAGGATCGCGCGCATCGTATTGGCCAGAAGAAGGAGGTGAACGTGTACCGTCTGGTCACTGCTGATTCCGTGGAGGAGAAGATCATCGAGCGTGCGCAGCAGAAGCTGAAGCTTGACGCGATGGTGGTCCAGCAAGGCCGACTCCAGGAGAAGCAGACGAAGCTCAGCAAGAACGATATGCTCGAGATGATCCGCTTCGGCGCTGACCAGGTCTTCCGTGCGACAGACTCCAACATCACAGATGAGGACATCGACGCCATTCTCGCCAAGGGTGAGCAACGAACCGAGGAGATGAAGCAGAAGCTGCAGGCTCACGACAAGGGTGACTTGCTTGACTTCAAGCTGGATGGCGGCGGCTGTCAGAACCATGACGGCATTGACTACTCGAATGAGAAAGAGCGCCAGGAAGAGCTGAAGAGACTCGCTGAGGCGGAGTTTGCGAGAAACTTTGCTGAAGGAATGGGGAAGCGCGAGCGCCGCACTGTGATTCGCCAGAGCCAAGGGCCATCCGAGGGCAAGCGCAACAACAACAACAAGTCGAAACAACTACCGAAGGCTCTGCGCTTGCCGCGTATGGATGAATGGCAGTTTTATAACCGCAAGCGCTTGCTCGAGCTTCATGAGATTGAATGCGCGAACTACGAGCAGGCGAAGCTGGAGATGGAGAAGCCGCCGCTTCCGCCGCACGCCCAGTATTTGAGCACTGAAGACTTGAATGAGAAGGAGAAGCTGTTGCGTGAAGGCTTTGGCGACTGGAACAAGCCGCAGTTCTTCCTGTTCATTAAACTGCTGGCTCGCTACGGGCGTGGCAACGTGGAGGCCGTCGCGCGTGAGATGGGGAAACCGTTTGACGAAGTCGAGCAGTACGCGAAGGTGTTTCTGGTTCGTGGTCAGGATGAACTCGGTGACTGGCCAAAGATTCTGAAATCGATTGAAAAGGGGGAGTCGAAGCTCCTGGAGATCGAGCGTCTGACCGAGGAAACCTCTCGTAAAGTGAACCGGTACTCGAATCCATGGGAAGACATGCCGATCAACTACCAGGGCAAGGGAGGCAAAGTGTTCACTGAAGAAGAAGACCGCGTCTTGCTGTGCCTCGTCAACAAGTTTGGCTACGGCTCGTGGGAGAAGATCAAAGAGGAAATCTGCAGCCTCGAGATGTTCGCGTTCGACTACTACCTGCGCTCGCGCACTGCCGCTGAGCTCGGCCGCCGTTGCGACTCGCTCATGCGCATCTGCGAGAAGGACAATGCCGACTTGGAGGTGAAGGAGAAGAAGGAGCAGGAGATGCGCCAGCAGCTGCAGAAGCAGCGCGAGAGTCTCGACGCGCGTCTAGCGGTAGCTCGCGAGGAGCTCAAGCAGAACCAGCTGCGTGTGGACGAGCTGATCATGAAGGAGGCGAAGCGCATGCAGGCGAAACGCGAAGCCAAGCGCTCGAAGAAGCGAAAAGACCGTGATGAGCGAGACGAGCTGGTGGATCGCTTTGCTGACGAGCTCGCGGGTTTCGTCGTGAGGGCGACGAGCATGGACGTGGCGAAGGTGGCACTGGAGTTTGCTGCCTACATTAAAGATACGAAGGGTGAGGAGCTGGAGCCGTCGTATGTGTTGAAGAAGATCCGCCAGATCGCCGAGCCGATCGCGAACGCGTCCAAGGGCATGCTAGCGTGGCAGCTGAAGGAAAAGGACGCGCACTTCGCTTTGTCGTCGTCCCCTGCGAGTGATAAGAAGCTCAAGCAGGAAGGCGCGGCGGATGTGTCGCAGTCGGTGAGCATGAGAATGAAGCGCGAGGACACCGGGAACGATTCGCCACGCACGTCGACCAATGACAGTCGTCTCCCGAAGTCTCCGTGGTCGCCAACGGCCATGAAGCAGAAGAAGAGCGCGAAGACGGGAGCATCATCAACGAGCGGAGGAGGGAAGGTGAAAAAAGAGGTGAAGAGCGAGAAGACGGTGACGGCCAAGGACGTGAAGAAGCCACGGAGCGCGTACGTCCTCTTCAGCATCGAGAAGCGCAAGGAGGTGCGCGCGGGCATGGACCCCGGCGTGCAGCTGGTAGATGTCATGGGCAAGTTGGGCGAGATGTGGAAGGCCATGAGCGAGGATGAGCGCGAGCCTTGGGCGGAGGCCGCCAGGCAGGACAAGCTGCGCTACGAGCGCGAGATGAACGAGACAGTAGCATGAGATCAAGAACAAGAGAGAGTCTAGGGAAAGCGGCATCATGCAGGTATTGTTCATTCTTCATCGCACGCGTATGGTTAAGTAATAACGCCTTCTCGCTGCCGCAGAGCCCGCTCGTTGTTCACCTTGAGCGCTATCCCGTTGCTTGCGTATTATCTAACCGTGTCGTACCTCTCAGCGCACTTCTTGGTGAAGATGACTTGGGAGAGCTGTGTGACACGCGTGCGGAAGCCCGCGGCGCAGTAGAGTAGGTAGAACTCCCACATGCGCACGAACTGTCTGGGTCGCTGGATGGCGCCGCTGGCCACATGGCGCTGAAAGTGCGTGTTCCAGCAGAGCAGCGTCTTCTCGTAGTCCGGACCGAAGTTGTGCATGTTCTCGACCACGAGCTTGCGCTCAGCAAACTCGAGCGTCTGTGCGATCGACGGGATGAAGCCGTTGGGAAGATGTAGTGCAGCATCCAAAGCCCGATGGGCACCTTGAGCGACCGGTTCGCCGCCGTCCCGTGCACGATTGCGATGCCGTCTTCGTCTTTCAAGCAGCGCGCGACCACGGAAAAGTACGTGTCGAGGTTCTTGTAGCCCACGGCTTCGATCATGGTGATCAGCACGACGCAGTCGAAGGTGGTGTCATCAGGCATCTTCCGGTAGTCGCGGTACGCAAACTCGGTCAATTGCTCGACGCCGTCCCGAGCCACGCGCTCTCGTGCGCTTTTGAGCTGCTCGTTGGAGATCGTGATGCCCGTGACGTGCACGCCATAGTTCTTGCCAAGTAGCACGCGAGCCACCCAGCCGCAGCTGATGTCCAGCACGCGCATGCCTGGCTGCAGCTTGAGCTTCTCGGCGATCACGCGCAGCTTGTTCTCTTGCGCGGCCTCGAGGTCGAACGGGTCGACGACGCCCTTGAAGTAGCCGCACGAGTACTGCATGTGGTGCTCGTCGAGCCAGAGCTTGAAGAAGTCGTTGCCGATGTCATAGTGGTACGCACCGACCATGCCTGTGCACGACTGGGGCTAGTAGTTGAAGACGCGCATGGCGATGTGCACAAACGTTGCGTTTCAGAACTTGAAGAGCTTGCGCTTCTTGGCCGACGGCAGCGTGAGCAGGTGCGTGAGCACTTGGTCGAGCGGGATGAGTGCGTCCCACTTGCCGGCCATGTATGACTCACCGATGCCGAGCACGCCGCACGAGGCCCAGTCGAGGAAGACCGAGTCGTCGTGGACGGCGATGTCGCGGCCGATGACGATGTCGGCGTCCGTGAGCATGGTCGAGATCAGGTTCGTGGCCTGCAATCTCAGGATTGGCTCCATGCACGCGCGCAGCAGGAAGGACGCGAGCGCGACGCCACCGAGCACCAACGCGGTCGTTGTGAGCGTGAGTTGGCTGCTCTTCATGGCTTCAGCTGAAGCTCAGACGTGCTACTACTACTGCTCTCTCAAGACGCAAAAGCAGAAGTGAGGTCCAATTCCGCGAGCGGCCTCGCAAAGCGTCTCATCCAATGGAGTGCGTCAACATCATCTCTTGTGGGTAGAGCACGAGCTGCAAGCCACACATTCGTGTGCCACTGAGAGTAGAGATATCGGAACCCAAGGCTCCATGGTGGTCCATTTCCTGACAGAAGTCTGATTTCAAGCTTGAAGAAGAGACGCCTCCCGTTGGTACCATGTCTGACACACACGTTGGTTGTGTGGGTCTCGCGCTTTCTCGACGTCGACACAGCCGTGCGTTATGTTTGCGCGCTCTGTGCGTCCATGGGTGCCATCTCCATAGGGGTATCTTCCTGAGTGGAGACCCAGGTTCGCTGCTGCAAGATGAAAGGAGTGACCCAGTCACGGTCTGAGGTGCTGGAAGGAAACAGATTTACATGACGCCACTACTATCATGCGTTGCGCTTGTGCTTCTGCAAGTATCGGATATAAGAGATGCGTCCAGAACCACCCATCCATTGTGCGCCAGTGGCCCGTGCCCATTGAGTGGGCACACGAATGGCGACACAGTATTAGCATACTTTCGTAGCTGGTTCTTGACGTGCCAACACCAAAAAAGAAGTGTCAACTGAGAATCGTTCTACGTGACTGATTTCCTAGCAAATTGCGGAGGGATGCTCATCGCGTCCGACGTCGTCCTGACGACAGCCTCTTGTGCGCACAGCTTCGAGCTCTACCACATCATGTTTGGCAGCAGCAACGTCGGGACAGTTTCAAACAAGGCAAGCGTTCTAATCCATCCACTACACGAGAGTGGAGATCCTGAGTGCGACTTTGCGATCATCAAGTTCGACCCGCTAGTCTTCGACCAAGCCATACCGAGTGTGGTTGAGCTAGCACCGACTGGCTTCTCCGTTGGAAGCGAAGCCGTGCGCGTGGTTCTGAGTGGTCCGACAGGTGCCGAATCCTCATTGGTGATCGAGGCTGCATCGTGCTTTGGTTCGTGGAGCTACGGCACAAGCAGTTTGATATGCGCTGGCAAGGCGACAGCTGACGAAGTTGGGGACTCGAACAGTGCTGCGCTGTTTGGTGACTGCGATAATACTCCAGTGCTGTTTGGTCTTCGTCAGTCTAGGCAGGATATCATCTGATGGAGCGGTTGCAACACACAGCTACGTCAGTATTGAGAATGCGAGGAGGTTCATCGATGCAAACGTGTTCGTCGCTGTCAACAGCCCAGTGATTTCAAACGAGGCCTTCGCAGCTGCAGTGTGTTGCCCATTCACGTATCTGTCTGACAAAATGAAGCCCTCGACAAAGTCCATTGCTGCGATCGACATCATGCAGACTTTCCTGGTGGCAAATGCGGACTGGATTGAAAGCCCAGAGCAACTCAAGTGCGTTGGACATTGTCGTGGCGACGAGTTGTGTCTTCTGACTTCTTTGCTTTGCCAAATCGCTTGGAGGGCATTGATTTCGCTCGGTGCGAACGTCGAGCTCTTGGTGTGTTCTCCCACACCGTTGACCGTAATATCGAAGCTTGGAGATAAGGGACGACTTTTGGCAGGCAGGTTATCTGGCCGGAGCTTGCCAGTCCCGCTGCATAGCCGTCTTATACTATTCGCCAGTGCCATAGCCAAAATGGGACCCTTGCCGCTGCCTTAAAGTCGCTCGCTTGCAGCAGTGAGAAGAGATGAGTGAAGGCGCAGGATGCATCTCGAAGCACTGCTTCAGAACAGTCACCATTCAGATGGCTACTCTGCTCTAGTACAGAGGATTCAGAGCAAAGACGCAACGTTCATAGTGCTGCTATTGGTTGGGCTGCTAGTTCTTGCTGTTAATTAATTTCGTATTTTCATGAAAATTACATAGCCCGGTCGGCTTTTGGACAGACCAATCATCATTTTTTTGTATGCAATCGGAGACTTCGTCCAACCTCTATGTGACAAATATCTTGGACAGCATTTCACACAAGTAGCCAAACATACGTGAGTATGTCCAAACCTGTCCAAGAGCGGTGTTCGATTGTTTTGTAAAAGGTATAATGGTAGTTTTCAAATAGATTGCAAGATTTCTGCTTGTCTTTTCTTCGGCCCCCAGTTGAAGAAGCTCAAGAGCGTATCACAACGACGAAGAGAAGCCAAATTCCTGCAGAAAAGCGACTCGCTCTCTCATGAAGCAGCACGCGCCCACGCCGATGTCGCAACTGCTGCTGTCGTTCCTACTAGCCATGCTGCTCCAGATGTTGTCGGCCATGGCGTCTTCGTCTCCCTCACGCTCTGTTAGCAGCATCAGCAGCAGCATTGCGACAGAACCGCCTGTGCCAAATGAGCTCTTCGCGAACGCGTCGTCGGCGCTCACGCCCTGCGCTGACCATAAGACGTGCGACGAGTGCGTGGCCGCGAGCTACACGTGCCACTTCTGCGAGTTCGACTTCCAGTGTCACACCATCGGCTCGCCCGTGGGCTGCGTCACGGGCATCTCCACATGCCACCATCTCGACGGTAAGCGCATGTGACGGTTGCTGGGTACATTTCTGTGGTCTGTGCATGTGTATGGATGGGTTCTAAGATGACTGTGGTCTCTTAATGATGCGGCAGATTGCAAGCGCCAGGTGCCGCAGTACGTCGGCTACGGCCCGCCGCCGTCCGTTGTGATCGCGGTGCTCTGCTTGGTGGTGACGCTCACGTGCTGCATCTGCGGTCTGGTGTCGATCTGTTCGGTCTTTCTGCGCCGCAAAAAGCCGCACGAGAACGCGCATCTGCGACCAGTGCGCTTTATTGATGCAAGGACGAAGAAGAAAGCCGCGGCACTCATGTACGTGTATGCCATGTCTTTGCTTACATTTGCATGCTGGCACTTGTGTAGCTCACTCACACAACCATTTGATTGCATTTTATATAGGAACAAGGACGACGAAGAGCTCGCAAAGTCCCAGGAAGAGCCGCTGCTCGCAGAGGTCCATGAGCACGAGATCATGACGTTCGAGGACGACGTGGACAGCGCCACGCTCGAGAGACTGAATGCGCGCCGCGAACGGTGCGTTCTTCCCGTCACACAATTTTAATCAATGCCTCGTATCTATCAACTAATCATCACATTGTCTGTTATGAATTGCATTCTGCAGCGAGCGTGCGTTCACGTGGCGGTCGTTCTTCATCCGCATCACGTGCATCTCGAGTCTCATCGGCATCACGGTCTTCGCGCTCATGTTTTATCCGCGCATGCCCGACTACAACGTGTGCAACCGTGAGTTCGACTGGGAGTCGATTCTCCAGAGCCTGCGCAGCTTGCATCCGAAGATCGAGTACCAGGTGTTGATCAGCGCGATCAACGAGAACCGCTTCGGGTTCCTCTTGGAGGAGGGCAAGGCCGACATTTACCACAACAACACGCTCGTGGGCTACTGGAAGCTGGACGCACCTCTGGAGGCGAAAGCCGGCTCGATCACGGACGTAATCGCGCCCATCAAGATCGAACCGGGCTACTCGGAGGCCTACGCGCTCTGGATGGCGTTCCGCAATAACGAGCTCATTTTCCGCATCAACGCGACGGTCTCGGGCTCCATTACCTGGGGCAAACACAAGGTTCGTGGATATTGAGTTGAGCTACGTGAACCGAGTTATTAGGCAATGGTGCAGAAGCCTAATTGATTGTCTTTTATCTTGTTTATGCAGATTTACCGCATCTCCACTTCGGTGGACGACATTGAGTTCCTCGTAGGCGCCGAGTACGACCGCGGCCTCTGCAAATGCACCGAGTACCTCACTCCGCAGTGAGGAGAAAGAGTCGACGTGGCGTTCGCATTTGAAGAAGGCGTGAGATCTGCTTTCGCGTGTGACGTGTATAATTGATATTTTTACGGTTTGTGTGAGATTAGTCTTCGTGCTGTCATCTTCATGAGCAGGAGACTGCGATGTTGTCTTCCAGGAGTGCACGAGTGTTCGAGTCGAGTGCAAGAAGAGACGGTGATGAAGAGCAATTGGGACAACAGCTTGCGGATTCCGTCAAGTAGTCGCCAGTCATTAGTCTCGGAGACTACTCGTCAGACGATAGACGCCACCAGCATTCGAAAAGCGAGAGGTGCTCCATAGGGCTGGCGGATCGTTTGCGTCCGCAAGAAGCCCGAGATCTGGTTCATAAGACGCTTCTATGGTCAATACCGCGATCAGGAGCCGGCGACTTCACTATCTTATTTCATTGGGCAGACAACATCAAGTTCACGACGTCGGTCAGAATGAACCGGGTCCTAATTGACATTAAGAGCGCGAACTACGAACTCATGCGACTAACAAAGGTTGCTGGTTCCTCAGGCATGTGAAAGGAGCAAATGTCCATTGACCTTTGCACTTGCTCGCCCACTTCTTGCTCTGTGGACAGAATGATGGGACGTTTTCGTCTCACGCTCGAGCTTTAAACGCCATACCGCTTTTGTATTGGCTTCGTGGGAAAGGGTGCGCAGGATTGTGTGGTCACATAGCAACAGCGACTTCGCAGACTCGACATGACGCGAGGAGCCCCACACGCAGGTTTTCGCCGCTGCTGCAACTTCGTCACCCGATGGAAGCTTCTCCCTGTTGCTGCAACGGTCTCTCTCGCTCTCTCGTGTGACTCGCGCTCCGCTCTCAAGACAATCAATCGATCACGTGCTCGTGACCGCAACGCCAGCATCACAGCTGCTCGTTCATCTCACCGTCAGCTGAGAGCAGCAGCGCCAAGGCAAGCAAGCAGCGCATCAATCTCAATTGGAGCACAACAAAGTAAGCTCATGCGCTCGTATGTGCAAATTATAAACTTGACATGTATTCGTCTCTTTCTTTCTACAGATACGGTGGTGACGGAGATCTCAGCTTGCAACAGCACATGTAGTTGCTGCATCCCGAGTCCCAGTGCCTTCCCCTCCCCATCATCGTTCCTAAACCGCGGTGTGCCGCTTATCTGAACGTGTCGTAACGTTCGGCGCGGTTCTTGGAGTAGACGACCTGGCAGAGCTGGATCGTGCGCGCGCGGAAGCCAGCGGCGCAATACATGAGGTAGTACTCCCACATGCGCTTGAAGACGTCCGAGCGCACGATCGTGCCGTTCTTGACGTGCTCCTGGAAGCGCGCGTTCCAGCACATGAGCGTCTTGTCGTAGTCCGGGCCGAGGTTGTGCACATCCTCGATGACCATCTTGCGCTCCGAGAAGAGCAGCACCTGGGCCGTGGACGGCAGGAAGCCGTTCGGGAAGATGTACTTGAGAATCCAGAGCTGGTTGGGCACCTTGAGCGAGCGGTTCGCGGCGATGCCGTGCACGACGGCGAGGCCGCCGTCCTTGAGGCAGCGCGAGATGACCTGGTAGTACTCGTCGAGATTCTTGTAGCCCACGGCCTCGACCATGGCGATCGACACAACGCGGTCGAACTGGCGGTCCATCTTGCGGTAGTCGCAGTACTCGAAGCTCGTGAGGTGCGAGACGCCTTCGCGCGCAGCCCACTCGCGCGCGCCCTTGAGCTGCTCGTTCGAGATCGTGATGCCCGTGACGTGCACCCCGTAGTTCTTGGCGAGGAAGCACGCGAGGCCGCCCCAGCCGCAGCCGATCTCGAGTACGCGCATGCCCGGTTCGAGCTTGAGCTTCTGCGCGATCAGGTGCAGCTTGTTCTGCTGCGCCTTGTCGAGGTCCATCGGGTCCTCGACGCCCTTGTAGTACGCGCACGAGTACTGCATGTACGGGTCGAGCCAGAGCTTGAAGAAGTCGTTGCCGATGTCGTAGTGGTGCGCGCCCACGATGCCCGCGCGCGAAGGCGACTGGTAGTTGAAGATGTGCGCGCCGAGCGCGATGAGCTTGGAGTTCCAGGCCTTAAAGAGCTTGCGCTTCGAGTCCGCGGGCAGCGAGAGCAGGCGCGTGAGTACCACGTCAAGTGGTGTGACGGCCTCCCACTTGCCGGCCATGTACGACTCGCCGATCGCGAGCATGCCGCGGTTGACCCAGTCGAGGAAGATGGCTTCGTCGTGCACGAGGATGTCGCGACCCACGATGATGTCGGCCTCACCGAGCATCTTCTTGATAAAGGTCGTGGCGCGCGAGCGCAGCACGGGGCGCAGCGCGGCGCGCACAAGCAGCGAGCCGAGCGTGACGCCACCGACCACGGAGGCGGCGATGATCGCGGTGTTCTGCTTGACGGCGGACATCGTCGAGGGGCTGGCTGGTGTCGAGAGAGCCTTGGGAGTTGGCGCGGCGAGTTGGAAAGTGACTGACGGTCGTGGGGGCAGCCTGCTGGCAGCACGAGGGAGGGAGGGAGCGGAAGCGAAGCGGGAGGGTGTGCGGCCGCCCTCCCCCCTCTCGTGGACCCCTCTTGTTCAGCAACAACAAGCAGAGCGCCTGGTGCTGACGTGGTGGGGAGCCATAGGGGGAAAGGAGTGAGTGAGTGGACAGAACACGGGCATGCACGAGGAGGGATCCCAACACTCGTCATGCGGGTGTATCGGTGCGGGTGTAAAGGGGGATGTGTTCGTAAAGGTAAGCTGCAATAGTGGAGGAGATATTATGCTGACCATTTTAGAGAGAATATGATACATAAAGGGTTGTGATGGCCGATTTCTGTGTCACATTGTTGCAGGACAGTACCTTCGCTGAATATGCTTGGATAAAGAGCGGCGTTAATCCTCCTCATGCGCGCTCTCTCTTCGCTGCTGCGGTGGGCATTGTATTGCATGAATGGCAGCACTTCTGCGTGTCTGTGTGCGCATGACGTGCTTGGATCGCTGCGTTTGTCAAGCTCGCGGTCTGCTTGGTTGGCATTAAATCGCATGGCATGACAAAATCTCATCACATGGCTGCATACGCGATGGAGCTCTCACTGCTTTTTGGCTTGCCGCGGATCGCACACACACGCAGCAGCTGTGTTGTGTCTCACTCGCTCGGTCAATCGACTGCTCTGTCGCTTGTGCTGATGAACGAGCTCGCATGGCTGCTTGCTTGACCGCTTGCTGGTTGTGCCCACACGTTGTTGACGCCCAGCGACATGTTTCGAGCATTCGCACAAACATACACGCGGTCTCGCTTACAGCGGAAAATCAGGTGGGTGAAGAAACCGAGGTAGACACATCTGTGCATTGTGGCGCCACGGACCTCCATCCGAAGGCCAGTGAGTGAAGTGAAGCAGCAACACGAGGCCACTATCCTGCTTCGTCAACCTTTTTTTTCGGCAAACGAGTGTTCGTCGATCAAATCACACCTGGTCGGTCCAACGCAAAACACACCCAAAATCCCCACCTTCTACCAGTGACCTTCTCGTGCTGCTGAGTGATGCCTCGGAAACCCTTGACAGTCCGTGCACAGAGTTGAAAGCGCACGGATCAGATGAAGCTGCGCTTGAGACTCAAAGCACTTCGGATCATCGCTGGAGCTCACAGAAAACAAGAGGACTGGAAGACAAGCAAGCGGGCTTGCTTGTCGGTGGTGACCCTTTGAGAGTTACGTTTTGTGGTCTAAACTTCTTTGCAACCGATCTGACTTCTAGCGAGTACTTCTTCTCGTAGGTGCCGCTCGGCAACGCGCGCTCGATGTCCGTGTACGCGGTCGCGAGACAGCACGCAGACATGCACTGGCCAAAGTACGGCGAGAAGTGTTCGCGCTTGTGGGCGTTGCCCGTACTGCCCCGCACGGCGATGTGCATCTGCATCTGCAGCGGCCGCAGGTTGCCGCAGCCTAGAGACATCATGAAGATGCGCGTGAAGCAGACGCTCTCCTCGTGCGCAAAGAGAAAGCTGTCGAGCTCCGTGGCGGTGGTCTCCCAGCCGTCGGGGTGTTCAGACTGGTTCTTCACCACCTTGTTTGGCGGCATCAGGTGCACCTTGTACTTGTTCGTCGACTCGAATGGGATGCCGACTATCTGCACTACGGCCTCTGCCTTCTGCGTTTCTGTGAGCGTCTGGGGTGCCATCGCGTACGGCATTGCGCTCACGTTTCTCTCTCGCTGAGGCTGGCAGCTCTGTTGTGGCAGGGCGCTTTGCAAAAGTAACTGAAGCGCAGCGCTTGATGGTTCCATAAAACAATTCTGTTATGCCTTGTTATTGGGGAGCAGTGCAGCTTCGTTCTCATCACTACTGATGAGTCTCTGGCCTGAATGCACATTCCATACAAGGCAAAAATCTCGCTACCTCTTCTCTCGAGACCCATCGGGACGTGGTAAGGTCCTTCGCGAAATCTTCAAGCGGACGAACTGCGCGACGGTCGTCCGTGATCAGCATTTTGCCGGAGCTGACGAGAGCGTGAGCGGAAAAGTTGACGCTCCCTTCCATCGCCTCACGGTTGTCGATTATCATGAATTTGTCGTGAGTCATAAATGTTGGGATCTGATCCACGAATACTCCAACGCCGGCTTCGACCGTCTTGCGAATCTATATTCCGTTCGCGTTCATCTGTGGTCAATCAGAACACGAACAGATACCCCAGGGCGTCTTGAAGCCACAATCACCTCTCGCGCCAGTCTACAGAGAGTGAACGCGTACATGGAGGTGCTAATGCTGACCTGCGCGCTTCGGAGCAGTGTTACAATCCGGTCCACGTTCCACGACGAGCGATCGGGGCCAGGAAATTGGAGCACCTCAATGCGGAATCGAGACGACATCCTCGACACGAAGTGCTCTCCATTAAGCATTTCGTAGAGGTACGCGGCTCTCGAGCCCTCCGCCGCCTCCTGCTTACAACTGATTGGGTGGGGCACGCGTCTCGCTGTCTCTCTCCGAATCGCCTTGGTGAGAGCTGAGTACCTCTGTCCAAGCAACGCGGCGATCGTCGTGGTGCGGAACTTGGCTGCAAAACGGAGGAACGACACCACGGCGCAAAGCTCGACAGGCAGGCTCACACGCTTAGATACGAGTGATCTCGTTGGTGTCGGATTAGTTGGCCGCTGACTTTGTCGATTCGCCGTAGCTGCAACAACTGTGTGCTCACGCAAATCCCGTGAGAACGGCTGTTGTGCAGTATGCGTTTGTCTGGACCTCAGATGTGCAGACACGCTCGCTCGTTGCTTATGGCGGCTCGATAGCGGGCGGCGAGAGACCTTGGCACGAGATCTTGCACCACCTCGAGCGCGACGTCTAGAGACTCTTACAGCTTGTGCGTGAGGAGTCTCCACAGATAGACTCCGCAAAATCCTTCTTCCTACGTACGGATTCGGACGCTCACTGCCTCATGGCGACGCGGGTCGCTAATTCATTGGCTCTTGTCGAGGAGCCGCTTGCTCCGCAGAATGGAGCGAAGCTTGAGAGAGGCTGCTTGCCGCTCGCTGTCCTGGCAGTAGCCCGCACGGTTGTTCACGACCCGGTAGCGGCGGATTCGACAAGAGATATTCGATGATCGAGTGGGCCTCTGGCGTGAGGTAGTTGAGAGCCTCGAAGGATCCAAGTGGTATCTCAATTCCGCTCTCAAACACGAGATGCTCGAGCTCGATGAGAAGAGAGGGGTGAGGCGGAATCATAGGAATCGGCCCACCGAGGTCAACGCCATGCTATAGGTTCTCCACCGGAGCAGGTGCCCAGAGGAAGTGGACCAAGCGAACTTAAGTCCGTGGATGCCGCCGCCGGTGTCACCGCCGAAGCGGGTGCACGAGCGCACTGAAGAAGCCAACCAGTTAGGGTCGAGACCGCTAGAGCTGGCGAAGGAGCAGGAGCACTTCGATCGCGACCAGTAGGCGAAGAGAAGAGCGACTGAGGCGATGGGGCTTCAGAGAGTCCGACGCCATCGACGGACGGGCGGTTCATGGGAGCCACCTGGTCTTGAATCACTGGGGCGCGTACTGGTGAGTTCCTTTGAGGAGATTGGTAGATGATGGCGCGTGGTGGTAGCATCTCGTAGGTAGTTGGCTGGAAGGTTGTTGTTCTTGCGAAAGCGTGGTATCCTTCAACTTGACTCGGCACAAATCGGAGAATGAGAAAGAGGTGCGAGGCCTCGCGCGCATTCGACTACGCTAAAGGAGTTCTCGTCTGCGTGGTCATTTCATCGCCACGCCTAATGGGTTCAATAATGGCAGACTGATTGATTACCTTGCTAAATACCGGTATGTAAAACTGATGAAATTGCCGATAATGAACTAGTACTCAACAATCTGCTTTGTTTGATACCCGATATAAATTCCTTTTTTACGTTGGCAACAAACCTTCCCAACAGCATTTTCTCCATGTTTAACCCACCCAACAACCTGTCATTCTTGGCCGCAAAAAAGGCCCAAATCCACCGGACCTGACGTGAATTTGAGCTCTTGAGCACGACGAGCGAACAAGCGAACACGGCAAGCAACCATGGGAGGCAAGCAGTCGCGTGTGGAGGCGTCCGACGCGGAGACGGAACTCAAGCACCAACACGAGCGCGAGGGGGAGACCACGGCGTCGATCAACCTCACGCCTGCGCTTGTCGCGCAGCTCAACGACAAGCCGACCACCGAGCCAAAGCACGCGTCGTCGGCCGCCGCTGGTGGTGCCACCAAGCTGACCGCAGAGTGAGTGGAGCACGCGATCTCCGTGATGCGGTAGACGCTATGAGGTTTATGTTATTGCATCGATGCTTATGGTGTTGTCGCTGTGGTGTTTCTAACTCGCCTGTACAGACAGGAGGCGTTCGTGAAGAAGCAGCTGCAGGACGCGTACCAGAAGGTGAGAGCACTACTCACTCGTCGGTTTGGATCGTGTGGTTCAGAAAGCAAGTGGAAGGCCGCAAAGCCGCCGTAACGATGTGGATATTAACCGCACGTGTGTTGTGTATGTATACTAGGGCGCGGCTGACTTCCGCAAGGACTTTGAAGCGAAGCAGAAGCAGCAGCAGGAGGCGGCCAAGTCGTCGGTCGCGGACGCCGCCAAGCAGGCACAGCTTGCCAAGGAGCTCGAGGCCAAGGAGAGCGCCAAGGTCCAGCGCCTCGTGGAGGAGATCAGCCGCAAGAAATACCGCGCGCCGCTGAACGACGTGCAGTGCGCGTCCGAGCGGGACGCGTGCCTGCAGTGCTATAGAGACAAGCAGAGCGACATCCTGCAGTGCAAGGAGGTCGCCGACGCCTTCATCCGGTGCTCTCAGCAGACGACCGAGGTAAGTTTTGTCTTGTACGATCTGTATATGGTGCTGCACTATGACAACAAAGAGCTAACATGGTGTTGTGTGGTGTGATGCGTGTCCATAGCAATTCGTGAAGGAGAGCTAAGCTTCGCTTTCGTTGAAGAAATTGTCGAGCGCTGAGAACGAGATGGCGCTCAGCATGAGCAAGGTTTTGGCTACAAAGATGAGCGCTTGCGAGCGTGTGATGATGAAAGCGATAAATGAAAAACACACACATACGAATATGAAAATGCGATCGTGCACACACCGCTTTGTGGTTCCGGACTGCAAACGATGAGAGCACCAGCCCATGCGAAAGAACGTCCAAAGAGGTCATGATTTGCTGGTAATGTGGTGGTGTTTGTTTAGATTAGTGTAATTTCCGAGTGGCTTCTGTGTGTCGGCATAAATGAATCTCTGCGAGCGGGATCTTCTAGGGTGTCTTTTTCTAGTTCTTGCGGTCCTCGAGGATGCTGCCGACCATGCCCGGACGCACGTAGTCCTTCGGCTTGTTGATCTCCGCACCGAGGCCCGTGAAGCTGTCGACCTGGATGATGATCTCGCGCGCGGCCTCAACCTCGTCGATGAGCTTCTGCTCGTCCGCGGTCGCGTTGCGCTTCTCCTTGCGCAGCTTGGCGAGGATCGCGTCGGCCTTGACGGCCTTTGGCAGCGTCGCGTTCAGCAGTGCCACGCGGTCGTTCTGGTCCTTCGACACGAAGAGCGAGTCCGAGAGCAGGTCGCGCACCTGGTTGTCCGTCGAGAGCAGGTCAGCCACCTTGCGGATCTGCTTGTCGGTCGGCACGTCGTACGGCAGGCCGAACGGGAACGAGAGCGTGCGCATGAGGCCGCCCACGCCTGGCACCGGGAAGTTCTTGCTGATGCCCACGAGGCCGTTCTGCGCCTCGTAACAGAGCTGCGTCATGGCGTAGTCAAAGATGATGTCGATGCCCTCGACGTTGCGGTTGTTCTTGTAGTACCACAGCGCCGAGTATCCCAGGTACAGCGACGAGAAGACATCGGCGAAGCGGCCCGAGATCATCTCGGCAAACTTGAGCTTGCCGCCGAGCACGAGCGCCAAGTCGGCCGAGACCGCAAAGTTCTTGGCGATCTTCGACAGCTGCGACTCGTAGTGCTCGAGCAGGTCGTTCTTCGAGCGCGAGCGCGTGACCGCCGACGTGAGCGAGCCGGTCGTGTTGGCCACGCCGTGCTTCACGAGGTTGTTCACCTCGCGCTTGAAGCCAGCAATGTCGTCGCCGTGCTGGATCGTCTTGATCAGCTCATACAGGTGCGGGTGCGCGCGCGTGAGCCCCTGGCCAAAGATAATGAGCGAGCGGGTCAGGATGTTCGCGCCCTCGACCGTGATTGCGACCGGCAGCGACGTGTACACGCTTGCCAGGAAGTTGTTCGGGCCACGGCAAATACCAGCACCGCCGAGCACGTCCATGCCGCGGTTCACAGTGTCGCGACCGCGGTCCGTGATCTGCTGCTTGCACACGCCACTGATGACCGCAGGCTGCTCGTGCTGGTTGATCATCGCGTTCACCATGTGCTGGCCAGATTGCATGATGAACGCCTGGCTGCCCATGACCGCGAGCTGCTCCTGGATGCCCTCAAGAGACGCGATTGGCACCTTGAACTGCTTGCGGATGCGCGCGTAAGCACCGACGGCGTTCACCGACACCTTGGCGCCAGCAACAGCGGACGCCGGCAGACTGATCGAGCGACCTTCGGCGAGGCAGTCCATGAGCATGTTCCAGCCGTAGCCGACGCGCGTCTGGCCACCGATGATCTTGTCCATCGGAATGAACACGTCCTCGCCAGTCACTGGTCCGTTCATGAACGGAACCGACAACGTGTCGTGGCGGCGGCCCATCTGCAGGCCAGGGTGGTCGCGTTCCAGGAGCGCGACCGTGATGCCTTCGTGGCCGAGGCCCTTCAGCAGACCCTGTGGGTCCTTCACGTCAATGGCGAGACCGACGCACGAAGCCACTGGAGCCAGCGTGATGTAGCGCTTGTTGAACGTCGCACGGATACCGAGGACACCGTCCTGCTCGACAACGACGCCCGAGTCGCGCATGGCCGCAGCGTCCGAGCCGGACGATGGGCCAGTGAGGCCGAAGCACGGCAGCTGCTTACCCGAGGCCAGGCCTGGCAGGAAGTAGTCCTTCTGCGCGTCCGTGCCGTAACGCAGCAGGAGCTCAGCAGGTCCGAGCGAGTTGGGCACACACACGGTGACCGCGGCAGGTGGGCTGCGCGATGCGATCTTGGTGATCACCATCGAGTGGCCGTGCGCCGAGAACTGCAGGCCGCCGAACTCCTTCGGAATGATCATGCCCAGGAAGCCCTTCTCCTTGATGAACTTCCACACCTCGAGCGGCAGGTCCTGGTTGTTGCTGATCGAATAGTCGTCGAGCATCTCGCAGAGCTGCTGCACCTCGTTGTCCATGAACTTTTGCTCCTCGGCCGAGAGCTTCGCCGAGTACTTGTCGAGCGTCTTGAGCTCCGGCGAGCCCGAGAAGATGTCGCGGTCAAAGCCGACTGTGCCGCTCTCAAGCGCAGCCTTCTCCGTGTTGGACATGCGCGGCATCATCTTCTTCGCGACCTTGTAGAGCTGGCCGTAAACGAACGAGCGCGTCTGCATGGTCTGCACGGTGGGCAGCGCCGTCTGGAACGACGCGGCACTGTTGTTGGCAGCCGAGAGCGCGCGCACCGAACGCTTCGACGCGGTCTTCAGGAGCGCAGGCGAGAGCATCGTGCGTCGTTGCGGGATAGAGGAGCTGAGCTGGCGGGCGGGCGGGTGCTGCGGAGCCAATTCGGGAATGAACTTGCTCGCAACGAGTGCGCATTTGTGCAGCAGTAGCAGAAGTTCCTTCACGTTCAAGTTGGTTGGGATCCAGCGTGAAGCCGGTGAAATTTCACCGATCTGGCTGTCAAAAAGTGCGAAAAGCCAAAAGAAAAGAAAACCCTCATATAATCAAAATTACATTGATATAGAGAGCATAGGAATTGATCATTGATTTGATGCTTCAAAAGAAAACTCATATCTTTAATATATGTCTCTTAGTTTTTGTTATAGTGTCAACTAAACCCTTTAAAATAAATATCTAAAATAGGAAATGCTAAAAACAGACAGTGGGCCACCTCCTTGTTGGATTCTCGACGTGAGATGGTGACGACGTGAGGACAACGTGCTACTTTTAGAAATCCGGAAATCTGTGCACACCTCATTTTTTATCTCTTTTTTGTGCACATCTCATTTATTACTCTTTTTTTGCATACAACTCATTTATTACTCATATTTTCTGCACACGACCTCCTTTTTGTCACATTTCCATACAAAAATGATTACTAAAAGGGGCGAAACGATGGCATCCATTTTGTATCAAGATTGCTATATAAAAGCCCAAAATTATTTCGCCCTTTTTTTTGATAAAAATAGAAAAATGTACAATTTAAGTATTTAAAGTTCTTTTTTGTGTTAGTATTTCTATCTGAAATAACTGATTTGTGTTTATTCGAAATAAATAGGATCCTCTTCAATTTACTTATAATAATCATTTAAGAAGTTAAAGAGCTTCCTATCTCATTTATTTTGTGCACACCTCATTTATTGTTTTTTTTTTGCACACAACCTCTTTTTTGTCACATTTCCATACAAAAATGATTATTAAAAGGGGCGAAACGATGGCATCCATTTTGTATAGAGATTACTATATTAAAGCCCAAAAATATTTCGCCCTTTTTTTTGTTAAAAAAAGAAAGGATGAAATGTCTTTCGGTCTTTATATAGCAATCTCGATACAAAATGGATGCCATCGTTTCGCCCCTTTTAGTAACCATTTTTGTATGGAACATGTACACTCAATAGTAGCCTCTTAAAAAATTGTTTTTTTGAAATTTGAAAATACGTTGTTATCGTAGAAACTACTTTGTTATATATAGAAAAGAAAGTGTTTAATTCTGATAGATGTGCTCTGGAAATCAATACCTTGCTAAACAGATAAATTATTAAATGTCGGTGATGTGCTTTTATTCTAACGGATGCGTTAACGGGCACTTCGGACACACCGAGAGGTAGTCATTGAAGAAGATGTCCACGACGCGCGAGAAGATGGCCGCAGCGCGCAAGAAGGAAGCTTTGTACATGAAGGCGGATGAGATGCTTGCAGCTGGACTCACTCCTGCAGTGGTGTCGAAGCAACTCGAAAACAAAATCAGTGCAAACGCTCTATGCAAGCGTGTGAAAAGAGCGAAAGCGAGAGCTGATCCGAGCGTTCCGCCTGTGCGCCGACCGGGGCGTCCAGCGAAGCTCACTGCGGTGATGAAAGAGGATTTGAACGCATGGGCCTGTGCGCACCGACAGTCGGCAACAGTGCTTGCTGAGCGCCTAGCGATCAAGTACCAGATGACAACTGCTGTCTCGAAGAAGGTCATTTTGAAGGCGCTTGACGTCCCGGC